>RJWH01001030.1:0-272340 GCA_004363575.1 Solenodon paradoxus
AAAAAAAAAAAAAACAACAACAAAAGCCTGGCTTGTTTTAAGGCTAATCTTCTAGTCCACTGAAAGGCTGCATCTGGGCTGTTTATGTTATGAAATGTTGTATTGTAGTAGGTCTGGAAGCCAAATGCTTTAAAATTCAGAAGCATTTCCTTAATTAAAATGACTAAATAAGGAAATATCTGGTTACAAAGAACTGACTCCCAACTTTAAGAAGAAAATATACCAAATACACTATAATATCTTTATATTTTATCATTTCCACTTAAGTGGTATGTAAGTGAAGCCAAAGTGTGTGAATCATGATCTTTCTTTTAAAAGGGCAACAGTTAGTCAGTGTAGAAATGAAGCCTCTTCAACCACCACAAATCTACGTGAACACAATCAAGGCCTAATGTAATTGCATTTCAGCACACACCTTTGACGGACCGGTCTCAGCCACTACCTGGTAATTTCACAGTAGTTCTAATATCCTGGGCTGCAATATTTAACTCTGGCAATAAGGCGAAGTATAATGTTTGTGCAAGTGGACGTCACAGAGATGACCAACTTTTAATAAGTGAACAGTTCAGAATAATGTCATCAGAAAATTTCGTCATAACTATTAGTTTGCTAGGGCTGCCATAACAAAATACTACAGACTAAGTGACTTAACAGAAATGTTATTTCCTCACAGTTCCAGAAGCTATAAGTCTAAGATCAAATAATTAGTAGGTCTGGTTTCCCCTTGAGGCTTTTTTCAACACCTTGCAAATGGCCACCACTTACTGTGTCCACACATGGGCTTTACCCTATGTACATGTTTCTCTGATGTCCATCTGTCCAAACTCCTTTTCTTACAAAGTCACTGGTCAAATTGAATTAGGGGCCGCTCCTGGCCTCAATTTAGCCACCTCTTTAAAGGTATTTTACAAATATAATCACATTTTGAAGCACTGGGGGTAATGACTTCAATACATGAATTTTGGAGAGACATCCTCAGCCCACACACTATGCTTTCTGGCCCCGCAAATTTCGTGTCCTTCTCATAGCATCCCAGCAGTTTCCAAAATCTTATGATGCTCCATTCTGGCATCTATGCAAATCCAAACAAAATTTCATCTAAATCAAGTGTGGATGAGATTTGAGTTATGCTTTATCCTGAGGCAAAATCATCTCTAACTATGAAACTGTGAAAACAAATTACCTGCTTCCAAGATACAATGGTGGAACAGGGGTAAGACAGACATTTTTATTTCAAAAAAGGAGGAACAGAAAAGGAGAAAGGAATCATGGGTTCCAAGGAAGTCTGATACCTAGCAAATGGTAGTGGCAAATCCCATTAATGTCAAGGTCACAGAATAATCCTACTTGGTTTGATGCTTTGTCCTCTGGGCACACCAGGATGGTGACCCCGACATTTGACCCTCTAGTCCTAACCCCATGAAAACCTAGTAGGTGGCCCTATCTTTTGAAACCAAGGAGGAAAACAGCCTTATTTCCTAAACTCTCTGGGCCCATGTTATCAGATAAAGCTCTACCAATCTAAGCAACCCTTTAGGGTGGATCTTCCCTGGATCTTCTTGAAGGATGAGGTATGTTCACCACCAAATTGTTCTCCTGTCCCATCCCTGGAGAAGCTGATAATTCTGACAGTCTTCCTTCATTTTAAGCTATCTTTGTCTCCGTTAGTTCAAGCTGGTAACACGTCTACTGGTATAACCCCATCTCCATTCCTGTCTTCTACTGATGTAAGCAACTGTATTTATGAGTCATACCAATAGTGTCTATCAAATGATTGACTATCCACAGCCTTAGTATTCTTTCCAGAACAGGCTTTCTCATTTATTTTTTTCAATATGGATAGACTGAGCATTTTATAAATCTGAAAGTACTAGTTTCTTTTTTTCTAACACTTCTTTTTTAATTGATCTCTTTTTGTATTTTACTCTAGGCAACAAGGAGAAATTAGCCCACACATTCAACATAAAATGTTAAACTGAATACTCAACTTCATCACTTCAAAATCTACCTTCCACAAAACACTAAGGCACAATTCAGCCAAGTTCTTGCAAATATACAATTTTACAACAAATATCCTTTCTATGTTCAAATGGAGATTTTCACTTGAGTCCTCATCACAAGCAACATTGATGTGCAAATATTCTACAACAGTCACAGTCCAGATTTTTTTCTAACACACAGCTTAAAAACTCTTCCAGTCAATACCCATTATCCAGACCCAAAGCATTTACACAGTGTTAGACATCTGTGACAGCAGCCTTCCACTTCCCAGTACCCAAATTCTATGTTGACAGGTTCTGTAGAGAAACAGAATCAAGAGGGGGTGGTGGGGGAGGCCTCGGGGAGGTGTGGGGGGGGGGGGGGGGAAAAACAGGGGGGAGGGGAAAGAAACAGAGACAGAAAGATAAGAAACAGAGACAGAAAGATAAATATTCAGTTTGAGAGAATGGACTGCTATGACTTTGGAAGTTGTGTTAAGTCCAAAATCTGCAGGGATGCCTGAACAGACTGGAGACTCTAAGAAAAGTTGTAGTACATTCCAAAGGAAGAATTACTTCTTGCTTAGAAGAGGTTAATATTTATTCTAGAAAAGTTTCCAACCAACTGGATGAGACCAACTCACTTTCTAGAAGTTAATCTGCTTTACTCAAAGCCTATCAACTTAAGTGAAAATTGAATCCATAGCAGAAATATCCAGAATGTCTGACCAAACGCATCATGGTCTAGCCACATTGACACATAAAGTTACTGGTGACATCAGGCATCATTTCGATTTCCTAAGGCCTATGCATCTGATGGAGTGCTGTGATCCGCAATGAGATCGGCAGCAAGGGCAAGTGCACAGACTCTGATGATCCCTACCTTGTAGGAAGAAGAGCAACTGGGCTAAAACTCCTCAGACAGTGAGCACAGACATTTTTGTTCCTAAATCTGAGTTTAACATTGTATCTGTGGATTGCTTAGTAGGGTCAGGAGTTTTGCCACTGGCCAACACAAGAGTCATGCACTAGGGTTCTTTAGACTCAGTGACCAAACTCATGAGCAGTTAGTCATGCAACTCAAAGAAAGGCACGCCACACATCTCAGTCTGGGTTTCCTTAATTGTTTGATTCGAGCTCCCATAATATTTAAGTTTCACCTCTCCAAATAGCTCCAGGAGTCTTCCGTGAGTTGGAAAATGGAAATGTTTGGTACTTTCATATGATAATATGATACCAAACTTGCTTCTTTTCATTTTAAAGATGGACATTTAGTTACCCCTCCTTACCTGAGTTCCTAAGGACAAATCCTTGACATTCTACCACCAGCTTTGATATCAAGGAACAAATCAGTCAATGATGAATCAAAGAATGCCATGTGAATAACTATTTTGTTGTACTTTGACGCTCAATCTGAAATAATTTCAAACAACCCTCTAAGTTTCTCATGAAATAGGAAACGTCAAAGATGACTTTCATATTTAGCAGAAGGAGAAGCTCAGACAGATTTCAGATGTCTCCTTGGGCCCTCTCTGAATCACATCAGTACTGGACCTGATCTTCATCAGGCTTGCTGTCTTCATATGAGTACTTGGGTAGGTGTGCAAGCGCTGGATACCATTAGCCAGCCTGTGCCGGATGAATCGCTACTGCAGAGGAATCTAGTCATATGTATGCATAACAGGAATTAGAATGTGCTCCTTACGGAGCTCAGCAAATGGCTTTTATATCTACTCATGCTAATTAGGAAATTACTGAAAATATTTCCCATATTTAAAACAGCAGCACTCCTCATTGATATGCCACTCTCTCCTTATATGGCAGGACTGCTATGAATCAAAGCTGAATAATCATCCATCATTGTCAAAGGTAAATTACTGCCTAGAAAAAAAGCAGTTTGACATTTAAAAGCATTGAGAAATAGTTAGCTAGTCTCCCCAGTTATCCTCAACTGCAGAAAGACTTGGGTGAAATCATCACCATGGAGAAGTCAGAGCTGGGGGCGGCCACACACAACTCATTCTTGAGAGAGGAAGTCAACAGTGGGGCCCCCTGTTGAGGAAAGAATACTGCATCAACTTCCCTATGCCTACCATATATCTGCATATGCAAATTCATTGATTCTTGAACAAGTCTTAGGCTTTGACCATCTCCATTTTGTAGATCAGCAAACTAAACCACAGTAAAATTGAAACAGCTCACAGTCTCACTGTTAGTGAAAGGGAGAACCAAGATTGACAAGCAAATTTGATCTGCCTTCCAAGCCTGCAGTGTCATTTGCAGGACTAGAAATATTCTGGTACCTAGTACCACAAAGTAGATGGGCGATTGGGTTAACAGGTGGAAAATTAAAATAGGCTCTGGCATATAAATGTACTTAAAGCTTTCTATGCATTAAATCACTCATCAGAAAATGGAATAATAATTACCACCATATATATATATAATCTTATGGACAGAACATGAGCTACTCCTCATATAAACTCCAGTATATGGTGCTCCATAAGGTACAATAAATGAGGTTTCTTACTCTCATTCCAAATTCTTTAAATATTAATATGCTTATGAGAAATACACACTATTTTTCTCTCAGGTTATTTTGAAGGTATTCCAGAAAAAAAAAGAAAAAGGCTGAGCCCTTGGCATGTAGGAGTAATTATTATCATTATGATCATCAACACCAGAATGAACTTGAAGGCAAATAGTAAAGTAGATGGTGTGAGTCTTTAATTACTACATCACGAACTACCCTCCCATGTTAATACTGTTTTCCATGCAATTTGCTTCTCAGAGTTTGTCTCTTGTGAATTTATGGATTTTTCTGCAATAGAGGAGATTGACCCAATGAAATTATACAAAATACGATGTTGCTGACTTAGGCTGTTACTGCCACAACCTCCGCGCCTCAGTAAAAACGAAAACTTAAAGGAGGAAATTCTTTAAGGCTGCTATATTTACTAGTATTGCTAAAATAATAAGAACTCGAGTCAGACTCCTGGGTTATAATTCAGACTCTAACTATATCAACAGTGAGTTGTCCAACCTCTGTCAGCTGAAGCTTCTCCACTGAATATGGGGAAAATGATATGCCACCTCCTAGGGGTTGTTAAACAGCTCTTTATACTGGACACAGCGGTCCTCTACTTGATATATTTTGTCTCTGAAGGTTGGAATGCTAAGCTCCAGGTCAGCTAAATCAAGGAGTGCCTTTAAGAGCACTGGGGCGACCCTTGTCTAAGTCATGCATTGGCACGGTGCATCCATAAGACAGGATGGGGTTGGCTACTGAACATGTAGTACCAGTCTCAGAAGCTGTGCAAGGATTCTGCCCTTGATTGTGAGGCAAGAAACAAAATTTCCCCCCTTTCTCAGAGGGGGATACCATGAAATTCACTCTCTCTGGTTCCACCTGTAGACCAGTCAGAGAACCTGCGCCATTGAAGTAGTTGGTCAATTATGATTGATCACAGCAGTACTACAGGCCCTAGCTCCCTGCTTGGGAAGAATGCACAAGACCTGCCTTGTCTCTGCTCTCATAAAATGCACCTCCATGTGTATGAAAGAACAAAGCAAATGAAAAGTAAAATAATATTTTAGATAAATGGTAGGGTGGAAACAAGGTGGAAAGATTCAAAGGAGATTCCTTTTATTTTAAATAGGCTGATCAGGGCTCCCCTCCAGAAAAGATGGCCTTTCAGCTGAGATTGGAAAGACAAAGGGGAGGGAGACCACACAGTCAGGGGAAGAATACTTAGAGGAGAGTGTAGGGGAGCAAAAATCTGCCAAAACCCAAAATATGTCTTTTTGATTAAAAAAATATTTCACAAGAGGGGCTTGGAGCAGTGGGTGAAGACTGCTATTTTGAAAGACATACACATGTAAAGGAAAAATTCTCTCATTAAGGGCATCTCTCTCACCAACCCAAAAAGATCTAATTTCTTTATCAGTGGAGAAAACAGAAGGTTAAGCTTCATAAAGTCATCATCTTTGTTTACTGTGCTTTTCCTACTTTCCAAGGCTGCCCTTCCTCACCCCGTCCCCACACCATTCTTTGACCCTGTATGAAGGATTTAGGGTAGAGATGAACACCACTTGGCATTTAACTTGGTGTAGGAGACTAGACATGACATTTTACACTTTTTTTCCCTTATCAATCTGACTGATTTATTAGATTTTCCAGCCTAGAAAATTCCAGAGAGAAAAGGAAAGATTTTCCTTTGTGCCCCAAAAGAGGAAAGGGCATTCTGGTCCTGAGGCAGGAGATGTGTTCTGGCCCCGAAAAACCAGTGATAAAAACGGAAGATGAACCAAGAAGATGTCACATTGATGGGAAGAGTGCCTAATCGTGGGGGTCCCTTGCAGAATATGGCATGTATTTCACTGGAAGGTCAGTATACAGCATCACTGGGTCTAAAGAGGGGAGTGAGATGACCCAATCCACCCTCTCAGAGGATCCCTCTTCTATGAGGTGAAGAATGGCTGTCAACGGTACATCACACAAGGAAGTGGTAGTGGGGCTGGAGAAAACCATGAGAATAGTATTATATTTTGGAGTGGAAGTGATAAGATTATTGACAGATTGGAGTACAGTAGAAAATAAGAAAACAGGGATATGGGGGATTCTGACTTGGAGAGCTGATCGGCTAGCCCCAGTAGGAATGGAAGCAATAGAAAGTTCCAGAAGCAATAGAAAGTGCTGACTCTTTCAGAAAAATTCTGACAAAAACAGAAGAGAGAGGTTCTGTTGGGCACATACTTGTGGTCTAGTACACCTGGGAGCAGTCCCATATACACCCTAAGGTCCTGGGTTCAAGACCCAGGGCTGGGGGAAACAACCAATGTGAACAACTAAATAAAAGTGCTTCTTCCTCCTGGCTTCCTGCCTACTACCCTATTATTTTGTCTTCACTCCTGCTTGTACTTTCCCTTTAAAAAAAAAAATTTAAAAAGTGATCTAAATAAGCATTTACAAAAAAGAGGTTCTGAGGATTGCAGTTGTTTCCTTTCTTTGCCTACACCCCTCCCAACACCCCAAACCTCCTCTTTACAGACTTTTGACAGAGAGCTTGACAGTGATATGTTGGTGATTGAATATAAATATACTTAATTCATTACTCACAGAGATAAAGGAACTCAACTTTCCCTTGAGGGTCATTATCTAGATATGATTATATTGTGAATTGAAGTCAGGTCTCTGGAGGCAGCTGATCAATGGGCCAGTCCCCTTCTGCTCCCCACAGCCCATCTCTCTGCATTTGCATGCAGCACAAATGCCCTGCCTAGAGTCTCTATTCCAGCAGCCCTGTGCTAACCACACACTGAGACTCTGGTGTCAGAGAAGCGCTCTAAGAGTCCGTCTAATGAAAAAATAATAAATAAATTTTTTTTTATCTATTCTCGAGATTCATCCTAAGCTAATATATTGACATAACTACTGCATCTACAAATGGCGCTTTTTAATCTGTATGTCCTAGGACCAATGAGGGTTGGCGGGGTGGGTAAAGAAAATCCCACTTTCCACTGGGTCTTGACACTAAACCTGCTACAACAAAAGAAAGTTTATAAATTCCCAAGTCCCTCCGGTTGTGGGGTGTTCAATATTGGAGGAAGAACCATACTGTCATTAAGAGATGAAACAAATAAAAATGCTCCAGTTCTGAGATCACTTTGCACCTTGAAAGCCAAACTCCTTCAATAAAAGCCACCATGATAGGTGACTCAATCCAATCTTTACTTCAGGAAGACGAGTTTGGTAGTAGTGAATGACGAAATAGACTGTGATTGACCTCTTACACACACGCCTCGTATCGGTGATTAGAGATTATAGAGATCAAACATCTCATGCTCATTTGACAAGTAAACTTGGTGTCACCTAGAGACATATGAGAACAATAAAGGAGAACAATTTTTCCAGAGGGTTACCTTAAAACCTGACTTGATGCTGATGTTGAAATAAAGTTAGTGTGAAATATGATGCCTGTGTAAATATCTATCATTATGTCAGATCAAGGTGGAGACTGTCAAATTCAAGAAAGAGATTAAGGCTCCAGAAATGTTATAACAGTTACCAAAAAGCAGAGGAGAGGTAGGTATAGAAGAATTATATATAACAATGTTAGCATATAAGCTTAGGAGATAGAAATGTGCTAAAATTTTGGCTCCAGCACTTATTATCTGTATCAAATTTGTCAATACCAGCTCGCATTTATTGGGTGCTTATTTTATGCCAGACAAGCATAAAGTGCTTTATATCCTCTTTAATCAGTACCAAAAAAAAATAATATCTAGAATGTCTAGCCATAGAAGTCAATCAAAAAAAGCATAGTATATTAATAACATTAAATACTGTGTGGGTATTAAAAACGATTATATCTATCTTTATAGACATGGAGAGAGAATCACTATTCATTCTAACTACAGAGAAATTTATATAGTATGATCCTAAATGGACAAGTTTATATATCCTAATATAGCTTAGGAAACACATTTCAAATCCCCACCCCCTTTTTTTTCAGGAAAATATTTTCACTCACTCTTTAATATATACCCAACACAACATATAAAGGTGTGGAGGACTAATCATCAGCCTGTTCACACTACTTACCTGGGAAATTGTATTGTGTTGGAGTAGGATACTGTGAGACTATCCCAAGGAAAAACAAAAAACCAAAACCCCACAGAACAAAAAAACCATAGTATATTATAATGTTAAAAATTTATATAAAATCCTATCCATATTAGCATACAATCCAATATTACATATGCACATGGTGATCATTCAAAGGTAACGTCTCTGAATGAAATCAAAGAAACCACTGATGAAATGATGAGTCATTTTCATTTTGGGTATCTCTTGCTTTTTTAACACTACACTTTTAAAAAGACTCTTATTTGATACCTGAATTCAGAAGTCAACAGGATGAAAAAAATCAGTGAAGAATGTAAAGTATTCATCCTAGAATTTAATAGTACACAATATAAAAAAACAACAAAAAATCTAATGTTATTAGGTGCTAAGTGTCAGCAGGCTAGAGAGTTGAAACAAATACACTGCATAAGGTAGGGATTTTGCTTTCATTTTTCTTTTCTTTTTAGTTGTTTCTATTGCACTCATTGCAGATTTAAGAGGAAATATATACTTGCCTCAGCTTTGAAAAGAGCAAGAATGACATTACTCCTCTGCCTCCTGCTCTCTAATTCTTTGCCCCATCAGATGGGCTGTGAGCACTTTATTCAATTTTAAATGTCAATCCCCTTCCCTGGTAGGATATGCTTGCCCAATAAGATATGTGGAGAGTTTTACTTGTTAAAAAGCAAATAAAGTCAGTTGGTTTCGACAAAGATTACGTCATCCACAGAATTACTAAGAAACTTTGTCACAGAGATCTTAGCAAGAATATATTACCTTCTCAGGTTCTCAGTTCACAAACTGCAGATATTTAACACAACTCCACAACTCCACTTGGGATGCCATTGCCATCTCAGACTACACGTATCTGAACCTGAAATCCTGATCTCCCTTCCCTACCCAAAGAAACTCTACTGAACTCTCCCCTATCTCAGTTAACCTTAGTTTGCTCCTTATAGGTAGTCACCTAATCTGTCAATAATCCTGTTGTCTCTCCCTTTAAACAGTGTATCTACCAAATTGGGTCTGCCTTTTACCATGTCCTTTGCTACTTGACTAATCAAAGCAACCATAATTTCTTGATTGAAAAAATAATTGTAAAATTCTCATAACCAGTCCCACTGTGTTTTCCCTGAACACCAACAGTCTGATAGAAGCCAAAATAATGATTTTAAAAGGTGAATCACACCATTTCATATTTTGATCAAAACCCTCAAAATGACTCTTCACTCCCATATATTTCCATGTCAACTACACAGGCATTTCTCTAGAACCCCACTGGTTTCCCCCACTATGATCTCTGCTTGAACTTTTCTCTCTTCTTGAGTGTTCTTATATTTATATATGTTGCTAACTTGCCAATTCGTTTCAAAGGCTGTTTTCTCAGAAAAGAACCAAGCTAACCACCCCATGCAAACAACAACTTTTTTTGTCTTGCTCTATTTTTCACCCATGATAGCACTTACTACATTCTAGCCTCCTATGAACTTCACTTAGTTATGGGGTACATTTTATATTTTCTCTTCCTCCCCTGGTAAAATGTATGCTTACAGGAACAGAGATCTATGTCTACACAATTGTAGCACAGCAAACGATAACAAACGAAGGAGAAAAGGTCCTCAATAAATAATGCTTAATGATGCTTGCTCTTTTATCTGACTAGTCCAAATTCAGCAGTGAAAAAAATTTTGTCTTTACCATTCTCTATGAAGAAACTTCTTCAATATTTCTCAAGAATTCCATCAAAGAAGAAGGATCAGACCCTAATGAGGACTATTAATTGTCTAAACATAGAGGAGTTCTTAACTCACTGACAACTGTTCTAACAAAACGAAGCCCTTTCTTCTATATATTTCCAAATGCCTCAGGGTTGTTCTGTTTAGACTCCCCTACCCCTACCCAGCAACACCTCACCAGCCCTTTTTAAAATTTTTCTTTTTACACATTAAAATAAACATATATATATATATACACACACACACACACACACATACATATATATATACATGTTCCCCATTCCTCGTATGTATGTCAACACGCACTGCCATCCACCAAATCATCATGTTCTTCACCACTGTCCAGTGACATCTCCCCTTTAACATTGCATTTTCATTTATATTCTAAGTGACAAAGTATATACTACTGTTTATCGATTTAGTTTTTCTTTTATTCAGAAGAGTGTTTATGATAATGCAATCACAAACCTTTAAGACTAAACATAGGGAAAGCTAATCTACTGGCTATAAAGTACTCAACATTCCATGCATACGTCATTGATTAATGAAATACAATAATATACTAGAGACTAAACTGATTTGAAGATTTTTAGCATTCACTGATACCTGAGAAGAGACAGCAGCTTGTCAGAGGAAACCATTAGAAACATGTAGAAAGTGAGTCAGCACATTCCCTACAAGGGACTGATGAGTCTCCACATTTTAATTTACATACTGTTCGCAGAGTCATAGGACTGACACTTTGGGCCCAATTTTCAGATATGGAGAACAGCCACACTGATTTCATTTCCTTTGTATTTTCTCTCTAATAGAAGAAAGTTGCCTTCCTAAAGAATCAAAGCGTCTCAAAGGCTAACACAAAACTTATCACAAATTCCGGGTGCCATTCTGCCTGAAGGTTGAGGCAACGCAGGCTTACTGGTTCTGCATGTGTTCACACCATCAGGAGGCAGTGATAAAACTTCCCGTCCTCTAGGAGCAAAAAGTATAGATTAGACACAGACAACCCCACAGTCCAGGACTGAAGCTGTTTCTATCAACAACATTCCTACTTTTGAACTCCAAAAACAAATAAAATTTCTTTAAATCTCTCCTTCTAAAAAGACATCATGCTCTCCGAAGAGTTGCCTTTTATTTTACTCAGAAAATTTTCTAAAAGCCCTCTTCTACACTGACTAGCTTGAAATGCAATTTAAATAAACTCAACAGCTAAGAGAGAGGAGCTGCAGTGTAAAACAACCAATAGAGCCTTAAGTCCCTAATGAGCTAATTAAAAGCAGGTTAAAGAATGTTGTACTTGACTTTGTGCTTCCTCAGATACCTCACACTTGATCAAAAAGCATAGAATGTTTAATGTTATTAACACATTTCAATACCATCAGCTTCAGATCTGATATTCAAAAACATTTGAAATAAAACCCAAATTAGAACTCAATGTTGATTTTCTCCTTTCAGAGACAGATACACCCCTGTATGTAAAGCGTGGTCTTCTTCATGAAATGTGGTTCCCTATGAATGAGACACTTCTACACCTAGTAGTGATGGTTGGGAGAACACAGGATTTTGAAAGACGACTCTTAGTGAGAATAGAGGGTGAAAACTAAGTTTGCTTATATGAGTTTCAGAATATGAAAGTACTATGCTGCAGCTTTTTATGATAACAAGACACTTTCTGTAGAAACTACTGAAGATAAAGGGCATTCATATGTGTGCTTATAACCTGTGGATCACTGACATCTGCTCATAGGTGAAGTTAGGAACCCACTGGAAAGAAGAGAGTTCCTTAATTGACATTTAATCTGACTAATAGCCGGTATGTTAATTCTCAAATTGTGAAATAAACTAGATGAAAATTCAAAAACTTTTGAAGTGATAAAATCTAATTAACACAGATGAGTTTATTTTAATTTATAACAAAGATTTTGAATATTGGCCTAAGATGGCTCTAGTGTTGAGTCCCTGCCTGGAGTTCAGTCCAAATTCAGTCCAAAGACCGGGGATCAGGGCCCCAGGGCAGTGGTGGGGAACAACTAAAATAAACAAGGTGCTTCTTTTCCCTCTCTTCCAGACTGCTGCAAGCCTGCCTTCATTCCTACACATCTTCCTTCCCGTCTTCCTTCATTCCTGTATTTAAAAAAAGAAAAGTCTAAATGCAATGGCAAGAAAGAACATTGATCAGTGCATGAATTATGACCCTGCGCACAATTCTTTTTTTTAAAGCAATTTTTGCCATAATCCTCCAATGCTGTTTATTCTTTTCTTTTTCTTTCCTTATTTTTCTTTTTAAGGAGAAGTGCAGGCAGGGATTAAATGAAGGCAAGTAGGCAAGTAGGCAGGCAGGCAGGAAGAAAGAGGAAGAAGCAGCATCTTTATATTTATTTAGTTGTTCATACTGGCTGTTTCCCCCGGAGCCCAGTACTGGAACCCAGGGCTATACAGCTTACTCCTTAGGAGATGATTAACCTAACCACCACTCTACCAGGGCGCACTGGACAATTCTTTCTTAACATGAAGTTATCTGTTGAGTAACACAAGGGCCTATATTCACTTTTATTAGTGATGTCAGTTCTCAGATGACATTCAAAAGTCCTTAAAATATTTGCTTCTATTTGTCTGCTGATGATTATCTTCCTACTCAAATTATTTTGAGGAATATCAATGTAACTAGAAACTTAGAAACTCAAAAAATTGGAAATTTCTTTTGTATTCATGCATTCAAGACTTGGTCGGATCACATGTATATATATATATATATATATATATATATATATATATATATATGCATGTACATAAATATACTTTAATAACCTGCACTGTGTATCGAAATGTAATCTGCATATCCAGAGTGTTCATTAAGGGTATTTGATTAGAATAAAAATATTATGTTTTAGATCTATGAAATTGGTTAAAAAGTACAGAATAATAATGCAATGTAAATTTTGGGTTCATGAGATTTTGGAGGTAGCTACTTTATAGTTTTTATTTATTTTTTTCTATGTTCCTTAATAACCACATGTGTTTTTTCTTAGGAGTCATAATAACTTCAATTAAAATTTCCTCCACACACACGAATACAAGAGTAATTCTTTCCAGTACACACAAAAAAACAGGTGTTGCATGGTAGTGTAGGGGTTAGGTGCAGTCCACATACATCAAGGTCCCTGGTTCATGTCCCAGGACATGGAGAAACAGTGAAAAGTACAATTAAAGTAAGGTGCTTCTTCCTTTCTCTTTCTGCTTCTGTCTGCATTCATTCCTGTCTGTACCTCTTCTTTAATTAAAAAATAAACAATCAAACAAAAAAATCCCACATCATTAGCAGTGGCTTCTTCAGACAATAGCAGTATAAATATGATTCTGTGAAGAAAGAAAAGCTGATTTTCAGTGACATGACACGGACTTTGAAATTATGCAGGTAAATACCCAAATGATAAATAATGGATGGAAAAAACTAAAAAAAAAAAAAATCAAAAGAAGATTTAAAAAAAAACAAAAACCACTGACTATGGAAGCAATATGTATACTAGAAATAATTATTGCAGGAAATGAAAAGGAAATTCTTAAACTATTCCAAGAGAGAAAGAAAAATGCTCCGTTCTGTTTGAGCACATTAAAAGTAGGCCCTGGAATCACTTCAAAATTAAGTAAAATGACTCACAAAAGCAAGCAAATGCCTTTCAGAGTACAAAGGAAGCTGCCTTAGAAGATGAGAATGAGTGTTTTCAGGCGCAGTACACTGATAACACAGAAGGACCCACGGCTGGCTGCCTGGTATTGCAGTGGGTGTTGCTAAACATTCAGATGAATGCCCTGTTATACTGATCACAGAAGGAATGACATGCAGACAGTGGAGAGATGGGCCTAATTCCTGAAGCAAGAGAGGGGAGAACAAAAGAGAAAGAGAGAGAACACAGAATGGGAATCAATATTAATGCCAGAATAGGTGATCAAAGCAATACAACTCAATGTCCAGGCCTTGGGCTGTGAAGTCTGAAAGAAATGAAAAGAT
This sequence comes from Solenodon paradoxus, assembly GCA_004363575.1. Classification (NCBI taxonomy): domain Eukaryota; kingdom Metazoa; phylum Chordata; class Mammalia; order Eulipotyphla; family Solenodontidae; genus Solenodon; species Solenodon paradoxus. The sequence continues at coordinate 14,353 of RJWH01001030.1, forward strand.
ACATATGCATAATCCTTCCTTTACTTTTCAGCTTGAACTCTGAAGGAAAAAAGGGAAACATATTGGAAAGAAGATCAAGATAAAAGCTGCCTGAATTTTCAGGAGATGACTGAATTACACCTTAGGCTCCACTAGGACAAATGGCCTTGGAGAACGCTGGGGAGAAAGGCACAGCAAAGGAAACCTGGTTGGAAAATAAAGGATGGGAAGACACTCATCAGTGGCAGCTATGAGGGAAGACACAGCTCTGACCTCAAGCCATGAGATTCCCAGGGAAGGTCAGAAAGTTTTCATGTTCTCTATCACAGAAGACAGCCCTTTCTCCTTCTCAGTTTTCACAGAGAACAGTTCAAATCATGTTCCTGGGAAAATGCTGAGATGAATAAAAGATAACCCGAGATATATCAAATTTTAGAGTTGGGAGAAAAATTTGCAAACATCTAGGCAGACACCTTCACAGCTAGATGAATAACTAGTCAGAGAAGTGTAGTGTCTGGTCGATTTCATAGCACAGGTTGAACCTCAGACATCCCTTCCCTGAGACGGGGATTTTGCTATTCTGTTCTGCTTGTCAAGGCCCATGGTTCAATTCACTAGTTCTAAACCCTGTGTTTGTAGAAGAGTCACTTGTGGGCTTGTTAAAAAGTGATTCGCTCCTACTGGTCCAACACCAAGCAAGAGTCAGGAAGCAGGAAGAAGCTGGAAAGAAGAATCACTCCAGGTCTTAACACAGATCACTCCTTAAATCCAACGCAAACAAGAGAGAGTAATGAATGTCTACATGAAAGATACTGTCAGATGATCAAAGTTAATGATGACAAAAAACTACCTCAAGTAACTTTCAATCTAACAACTGCACTACTTATTCCAGGCAAAGCACCCAGTGGGTGCTTTGCAGACAGGAGTTGAAAGTGATGGTGCTAGAACTTTTCAGCTGTTGTTCAACAGCCATTCAACAGAAGGAAATGACACGTAGCTCTGAGTATGATACGGGGTGCAAACTCCCCACATTTACTTAGACATGAAACAGGGTTGAATCATTATGGTCTTAGGTAAGATATCAATAGTATGTATCTATGCCACAGTTCTTAAAACCTTAAATAAGAATGACATTATGACCCAGACAAATTGATTCCCACTTCCTTGTTAAAACAAAATGCAAGAGTCAGAAAGTTTTCAGGGGTAGTAATTCTGGAAGAAGATGCCATTATTCCTTCCTCTCCCTTCTCCTCTTAAACTCAGTCAAGAGTCAAGTCTGGCCAATGGAACCAGAGCTAGGGGTGGGTCTTTTAGGGAATCACCGGGAAGGATTGCTCAAAGCCAGAAGGCCAAGATAAGCCAGAGGTTGTATCTGAGAAGGTCGAAGATCCTACACACGCAGTGCAGAAGTGCAGAAGGCCTCAAGTTCAAGTCCCAGGACAGAGTCATTACAGAGAAGGAGGTAGTCAGGTTCTGGGTGCTGTGGTGGCTGCTTTTAAATCAACTTTTGAATCTAACCATGTCAGCAGGGTAGACAGGTCTAGCAAAACAAACAAACAAACAAAAAAAAAAAACAAGGCAGATTTGGAGAAAAACAAGCATGCAGCAACCAGACCTGCCTTCCTTTGTCTCATCATCTCATCTTGAATGGCTCTGACAGCACAAGAGTGTACTCCTGATAGAACTTGTAGGACTAATAAGCAGGTAAAACAAACACAAAGATGGCCAAACACATCTTTTTCCCTGTACTGCTGGACATTCTTCCTCTTCTGCCAAATGTTAAAAGCATACATTAAGCCTCCCAGATATCTCTGGGGGTGTCACTGAACACAGGTCCCATTTCCTCCTCACAATTCAGTCCCCAAATTTAAGTGATTTACTTAACATATGACCTCACCCGCTGATCTAGTTTACCTACCTGAGGAGATTTTTATGAGTTACTCCTCTGGAGAGCCTCCTTGCCACCAAGGTAAATTGGTTCTCTTCACTAAAGCCCTATGGAGAACTTTACTAGGAGAATTTGCCTTCACTATCACAATAAATATGGCCTCGACTATGAATGAATTAAATTCAAAGCAGGATCTCCTCCAGGAATCAGGAATCCATTTTCCTGCCTTTCTTTTCTTTTTTTAATTTTTTTTTTAGGCCACCATCTCAACATCTGGTTTCCAGGGTTACTGAGGCAGGGAAAGAGCAAGATGAGGCATCATGGAGCTTCTACCTACTTCTACTCTATAGTAACCTATTACACTTCTGTTTAATGACCAGAACTAGTTCCACCGCTTCCCACTAAACAGCAGGTGAGACCAGTAAAACTAAGGATGCTCAGAGAATCATGACTGTGCACCAGTTCTGACAACAACTTATTTACAGGTGCCATTATAATACAGATGTCTCTGGAAGGGTCTTTTTCCCATATCCCCATGGTCCACCTCTGAATAGTTGTCATCCCTGTTGTGGGAACTAGGACACATTCTCTTCTAGGGTGCTAATGGGGCAGCTGGGTAAATGAAAGCCCATTAAAAAAAAAATCAAACAAAAAAGTGTAAAAAAATATACTTTTGTTTTTGCATGTATAAGACAATGGGCAAGATTAAGAATGAGCTGTAGTAAACAGTCAGAAAAGGAATGAAAAGAACATAAAGGGAAAATCATAATTGGTAATAGCTCTCATCACATGAATTTGCATGTGAATGTAAATGTTCAATGGTACAAATACACAGACACCCCCAACATGGACAAAAATACCACTGTTATAGTGTCAGTTGTACGCACATCTGGCAGGTTCTGAAGAAATGCCACAAAGCAAAATGGAATCTAGTTATCTAGTGGTTTCTACCTTCTGTCATTCAGTGTCCTTGGTCAAGAATATTGACTTCTGAAAGATGAGATGTCGTTCACAGCATTCTGAGAGCTGCAGAGGGCTCTTCTGAAGGGAATTTTTTCAGCACAAAGAAAAATGTTAAGTTAGAACTTTTAATTCTGGGTGAGTACCCACGAATGTGCAAAAACCGGTAAAAAGTAAATGTCTGAGGGGTTTGCCCATCCATTCATCCCACCCACCGATATCGATTATCTACTGCATGTCAGATACTATTCTGACCAAACTGCAGTGAATCGAGCTTAACAAAGTCTATCTTCATGGAATTTGTATTCTAGAATAAGTCTGATGCTCTATATTTTTTCAGTTAGTTGTTTCTTCAGTTTTCCTTTTCTTACCACCTTACTCCTACCCCTTGATGAACTGATAGACCTGTTTTCAGATACTACCCCTCTCTCATTCCTCCCACATTGTCAGCTACAGCTGACATCTTCCCTATAATAGAGGTCATCAGCTCTCCCGCTTCTTGGACGCCTTGTTACTTATTTCAGGATAATCACATTTAAAGAAACAGTACATTCTGCAACTGAAAACTTGAATATTATTTTCATTCTGTTTGACTTGGTCCCACTGTAGAAAAGTTGTCATCTAATACTCCACCTTTTGGCAAATATCTTTATTTTCCATCTTTCATTCTTTCTTATTCCCTATTCAAATTTTTTCATGTGAGGACAAGGATTATGGAAAAAGCTCACGGGGAGAGATAGCTTGTGTTCCTTATCCACCCTGACAATTAAATGCTTCTGTTACTGTTCCCCACTGTTCAGTTACTGTTCCTCTTTTGTGCTTCAAAAAGATTCTTGGTTCAGAGTTTCTAAGCAAAGAATATTTTTCTGTCCTCATTTACCCAGGGACTTCCTACTGCTAGAGACCACATGACTGATTTTCTTTTCCCACAGTGGTCTCTATTTCCCACATCCCTCCTATAAGTGTGTTACCATTGTCAGACTGTGTCTTCATTTCCATTAAAATCACAAGGTTCCAGTTCATCTGGCTGCTTACCAGGGCATTGTGTGTTCAGATCAAAAGCCACATACTTTTCTCTAAGGTTTTCAAAATAGTCCTTTTTCTAGTTTCCTCCTACTCTACCACTCATCTCAGCTTAACACCACTTACAAACTCATTGCTCATTCTGTTAACCCACTCATGCCTCTGAGAGCCACTCCTCAGTCCCTGGTTGGTGGGCTGCTCTCCTAGTGCACGCTCCACAGCCCTCCTGCCACCCTCCACGCAGGTCCTGAACCACAGCTGCTCACTAATGTAGGGCGACACTGATGATGTCCCAACCGTGACACGTACACTCTCCTTCACCAAATAAGTGTGCCTGACCTATGGGAAGAGTTAAGTGTTCTTCTGACAACTTCTTGCTTAACTATAAAATTCTCAAGACTCCCTTTGCTTTCTTATAATAGATTCAATCCCTAGTTTCCACATAAATGGTAAAGTTAATTTTAACACTACCTACTTGAGGTCTGCCTTACAATCTTTCTACTTTATTCTTGCTTTCTTAGCTCCTTAAAGACAGGGCTTACAAAACTTCAACAGCTTTACTTGTCTGGTATTAACTCACAAAACAAACACTAAATAATTTGCCTGCTTTTTTTTGTTTGTTTGTTTGCCATTGTCATTTTGTTCTCTTTTATTTTGCTTGAATTTCTATAGTCATTACATTTTATAGTCAGTAATCCACAAAAGGGCATCAATATATGTCACTGTAATGGCAGCTTCTTCTTTTAATAAGTCAATGGATCTTTAAATACTCACCAAATTGCCACACTATACCAAAAAACATACCAGTATGTTTGTTTAATTCATTAAGTATAACATAAAAAAGTGGTTCTGGTCTACTGCTCCATGGTAACATTGCCAGATCCCAGAATATTAATAAAGTCTTATTCGTGAAGGAAGAAAGAGCACGGCTACACAGTAACAAGAGAGACAAAGTGGGACAGAGTATGCTACGACAACTGATGTTTTCACTACTCTTCCTCTGGTACTAATTGCTTTAATGTCCACTGGAGAATGTGAACTAATATAAAAAATGATTTAACGCTTTTCCCAATGTTTCTATTTGGCTTTGCAAGGTGTAGCAGTTCATTTTAATGATGAGGTTTCACTGAATGTTTTCTTAGCTAAACTACGATGCGTTTTACCTCCTGTCGTCCAGTTGCAGGGATGGGGATGACAGGGAGGAGCTTTACCAAATTCCTCAATTCTCGATTCCTTGTGCAATCTTTTAATCACATCTTCTACAGGATAAAACAAACCAACAGAGATAGTTACTGCAGGCATTTCCTGTCGGGGCTAATCCCTAGGTAGCAGAAATCTAAAATAACGAAGAGGGCGGGAGAGGATGAAAACCTGTCACCCTAATTGTAAAGCACGGTCATAAAGAGTCCTTCTCGACTATGTGGGAGGGTTGGGTAGACAATGGGAATCAAGGACTCAGCCCCATCTATTGAAACCAAGAAATCCAAGTGCAAGTCTGGTAAACCCAGCAAATTGTTGTGTTAACTTTAGACTTTTCTTTAAACCTTTGAGTTAGCGGGGTTTTTTCATGTGTGTGCATTTTTGTTTTCTGTTTTTTGTTTTTTTTTCAGGAAGCACTTTCACTTTATTTTTATTAAGTTGTTCCACCGGTTGTCCCTCTGGACCTGGGATTCAAGCCACAGGGTGTGCCTTGGCCTCGAGCTCCTTCAGCGGTGACTGACTCAGTCAGAGTGCACCTTTTCAGTCAGTTTCTGTGGTTATAAAATGGGAACTCAGCCTAAACAGTTTAAGTGAAATAACCTCCATGAAAATATTTTTACTGATATAAACAGGACCAGTGCAAGACCTTGATGGTGGTATGGTAGTGGGATTCTCAGCCAGTGCTGCTAACAACACTGCATCATATATTTTATATAATAAGAGCATATATTTTTATATTTATATTACATATCATATTAATGGTATATATATATGTATATATATGTATATACATACACACACACGCATCCCTTTTCTAGCTAGACTATAACTTCCTTAATATCACAATTCATGATCAACTTCCTATCAGTCAACCAAGTATCATAACCAAAATAAATGTTGCTTCATCAATAGCTGATGCATTAATACAGACATCACATAGAATTTTGTGTTATGTTATCACCACAAAAGTATTTACAAGAGAAGAAGAATCTTCCCTAAAATCCCAATACCATCCTGTGGTGCTTCTGAACCATTCCAGGCAGATCTCATTAATACACGTCTCAGATAATTTCAACTATTTGAATATATCTATCTCCTCAATTACCTTTATTTTTATTTACTTTACCTTAGTTTCTGGCGGACTATGCTGTTGACAATTTTACTTAATATTCTGTTGAAAAGTCATTAAACAAAAATCAAATCCGAAAAGGATTTACTGAGATCAGCCATCACCCCATACGATGTTACACATCCTGCATCAGTGAGACGCAGAAGACAGAGAGTGGTTTAACAGCTGCGCGTGTCCATCAGACACCCAAGAAGGACAAGGACTTCCCCAGGGTCCTTTTCTCTTATTCCCACGCTCTAAAAAAAGTGCTCTTGCCAATGAAAATAAATCTCTATTATATTTTGAGGTTTCTTCCTCTCTTACATTGCAAAAACTGATGTATGCCAAGCATAAATGTAATAACAGGGTCAAAAGATCCCATTTTAAGCTGGAAACTTTATATTGATGGTTCAGGTCTTCTTGGGAAAATGCATTAGAGTTTCCTTCGAATACCCTTCTTTGGCAGATTGGAAATATTACCCAAATCCATGCTAGCTGCCTTTCTGGCTTCTCTAGGAGAAATGAGAGCAGTTAGTGCTACTGAGCTCCTGGAATGGGAGGGAAATTAAGGCTTTAGAATGATAGTAAGGAGAAATTTTGAAGCAGAGTGAGTTATTAAATTAAGCCTACATAATTTCTTTCCCCAGACATAGGTGCTCCATATAACTGTACCCAGTAAAGGCTGCCCTTGATAACGTACAGGCTTCTTAGCTTGGTTCATGAAACTTTTATTCTATGTACTGAATACAACCTACGAACAGCCACTAGCCTAAATGCTTCTGGGCATAATTTCATTTACTGTCATGTGCAAGGTAACGTGATTGGGCAGGTTATTATCATTCCCATTTCAAAGATGAAATAAATGAGCTTTCTGGAGCCCAAATGAATTGCCTAAATTTAACTCAAATCTAGCTGGCTCAAAATGTTAGTCAAATATATGTCCTCCTGATAATTAGAAACTTTTACCTATGTGAGTCTGAAAAGCACTTGCAATTTGCTGACGAAGGTATAATAATAGATTATTTCATTTTATCAGCTACCACCCTCTGCAACTCCCACCTTCCACACAGCATGAATATTTTATTTTCTTTCCATCAAGACTTCTCTGGCCACTTGTCTCCCATTTCTAACTCCAACTAGCAAGGGCTCTCCCATCTCCCAAGCACTCCTACATCCTCAACCTTTTCCTCAACCACCTGTGCCTACAGCATGCCGAGGAGAAGAAGCCTAATGAAAACCTCATCAGCACTGTCCCACAGAAATCGTGTCTTCATTGCCGGGGAGGTGTTGCTATTTAGGAAGGAAGGCAACATATGACTCCAGTTTCTTGGCAAGATTCAAAGTCCCAGAGTAATTTGCTGCCACTGGCCAGGTGATGAGCCAGTTAGGGCTGAAAACCACTCCAAGTTAGGTCATGACTTGAGAGAAGAGGATATCTTGATCTTTATTAAAGCAATCCTGCAAGGAAACAGGACATCGATATCAGCACTGCCAAGATAGAGATCCCAACTATATCAAGGAGACAACGCATTCGCTTCATAGGGAAAAATGGGAGCACTGACATACAGTGTTGGTCACCATCTTTACTCAGCATGAAGATGACCTCCATGTCCTGAGAAGTCCAGACACCACAAAGAGAAGGACTGACTGGTAACAAGAGCTGGCAATCACTGTCTTTGTGATGGTCAGAAGAACTTTCCTATCCTCATTTATCTGAGGTCTCATTTTGACATTCTGATTCATGACGAATATAGGCAACCCTTTATCACAAGTAGGCTTCTTGGCTAACTTAGTTTTAGCTATCCCATGGTGTGTGTTATCTTGATGTTGAAGGATTTATCTGACAAAAGTCAACAATAAGTAAAGTCTATTTTAATATTAAAACATATTATTATGAAGCAATAAGCAGGTACATTGCTGAAAAACTATTAAAGAAACTTAAAGGGAGTGCCCTGGTGGAACAGCAGTTATGTCAATTGCCTCTGAAGAAGCAAATTACACACCTGTGGGTTCCAGTTGTGGATATTACCAACCAGGTGAAGAACTAAATCAGAAAATAATTAAAGATGCTTCTTCCTCCTCTCTTCCTGCCTGCCTACTCACCTTCATTCCTCCCTGTAACTTTCCCTGGAAAAAAAAAAAAAAAAAAAAAAAAAAAGAAACTTAAAGGGGGTGGAAGGGAGGGAGAAGGAAGAAGGAGAGAGGGGGAAGGAAGAGTAGGAAGAACAAGAGCCCTTTTATCTTAGCACAGAATTTTAGATTAAGGAAAAAAGGGTCACAAAGGTCATCGGACACAATTTTCCACCCAACCGTCCCTTAAAATGCCATTCCTGGTGAAAACCTTTGATGATCAGAAATGCACTCTGCAACTGCACAGTTCTTATGCAATTAAGAGAATGTTTGGAGATGTTGAAATCTACTTTACCCCAATATCTGCCCATAGTTCCCAATTTTGCCCTATAATGCCACAACTGAAGGAGAACATTTGCTTCCTTCTCTGTCTGAAAAAAATCTTTAGATATTTGGACAGTTATTGATAGTTTAGTCAAATAAGCCTGGGTATTTTTGCCCACCATTGTGTGATTATGACTGGGATGCTTCAGATATAAAATAATGGTCCTGCATTACTCTGAACATGAACACTGCATACCTAAGGGGATGAATCCAACAATCAAATGCATTTAAGCTGAATTTAAATTATTTTCCGCCTTGCCTTCATAGTTTAACTTGTGCTTTCAAACTGTCAATCCACCCACTTTGAAAACCAACTAACTCAGCATGTCCACACACCTCCCACACTTCCTCTCTCATCTTCCCGGATCATAGTTCCATGATGAATCTGTCACTGGGAAGAGATAAACAGGTAACTTCAGCTGAGTCGTCAGGAAACGACATAAGAAATCTGAAACTGGACATCCTTTGCTTGATGTAAAGACAATTGGAACTTGAGTAGGAACTCTTTTTAATCAAAGAATCTTAAAGAATTGATGAAGAAATAGAATTTCTGAGCATACACATTCAAAACCTGTTTGTCAGAGGGAGCACCTCAGAAGACATCGTAAGTGTCTTCACATGCTAATAATATTTACACTCAAACATGTTCACACAATCGGGAATTCCATCCCTTTTCTAAGAGTCTCTAGGAGAAAGTATCCTTGCCTTTAATTTTTATTCCAATAGAAAAAGTGAAATTAAATGGTGGCAAGCGAGACAATTTCCCCATTTTCTCCTGACCTCTTTCTAAAGGGAACACAGAAAATGTACTATATAATACAACTGCGCTCAGTGAAACATAATTCATCATCAGCCTGCACTACATTTGAAAACACAGCTGTACTGTTTACAAAAGTCCTATTAGAGAAAATATTTTTGTTTTGTTTTTTCAAATTCTAATATATGTACAGACCACTTGTTATTTTTAAATGATCAATAAGTTTTGCAATACACAAAATACGAAAAAAATCCTTAATTATGAGTGGCAACACAACATTGCTGAAATTATGACTCTCATCTTCAACTAAAAGAACTGAATTCCCTGAAAGGGGTCAAAAAGAAATGATCTCATGGGATAACGGAGATTATTTTAAGGAAATATCTCCATCTTGTGGGCATTTACGACTCTTACGTTTTGCACTACTTCCAATATGTTGCATTTTTACAATTGATTAAAAAAAGCATTGGTCTGAATGTAAAGTTTTTTTTGTCTTAGATATCATAAGGGATACAAGGAAACAATACCTAAATCTTATTTTCTACCAAGAAAATTCAAGGTTAGACACACATAGATTTCTAACATAAAAACAGGGTGTTGATACAGAACATAAGGTTTTAGGTAATTTTAACAATGTGAGAGACGTGGGCTGTCAGGGTCTGGGAAGCCTTGGGACAGGTGAGATTTATATGGGACCTTGAAGTCTTTATGAGACTTCAGGCAGTCTTGTGAAGACAAAGCTTACTTCCATATTCTATTAGCTTGAGAAAAATCATGAAGGTGGTGTATTAGTATCCTACTGCTGTTATAACAAATATTTATGGGTTTGGTAGCTTAAAACACACTTATTACCGTATAGTTCGGTAGTTTAGAAGTCTGGCAGGTTTCACTGAGCTAAATCAGGGTGTCAGTAAGGCTGTTATGTTCCTTTCTGGAGGCTCTAAGTAGAATCTGCTTCCTTTCCTTTTCCAGCTTCTAGAAGTTAGCCACATACCTTGGGTCATGGCCTCTTCCCTCCTGGTCCATTCCTGCATCTTCCAAGCCAGCCACAGCAGATCAATTTTGTCTCACCTCCGATGACACAAAGCTTCTTCCACAGACATATGCCTCTCTACCTTGCTTTTTCTGCCTCCATCTTTGACTTTTAAGGATACTCATGATTACATCTGGCCCACCAGGGGAATTCAGAATACTCTCCCTACATTATAGTCAGCTGATTAGCAACCACAATTCCATTTGCAATTTTAATTCACTCTTTCCATACTCACAGGTTCCTGGAATTAAGAAGTCTTAAGGGAGGTAAGATGGTTATTCTGATTATCTCAGTGGAGAGGATCACAATAAAAGAATGATAGGTAGGCTGGGTGCAGGCAGGAATGAAGGAGAGTAGGCAGGCAGGTAGGAAGAGGAGGAAAAGTATTTTGTTTCCTTTTCATTTACTGGTTCACATAGATTGTCCATCCCCCCAACCCCTAACCCCAGCCCCCCAACTCCCCCCCAATCTGGGACTCAAACCCAGGGGTATGTGATCTGTGCTTCTTCAGCGGTGACTGACCTAACTGCTACTCCATCACGGCAAGCCACAATTTGTGTTTTTAAGAGAATTCAACATAGCAGAATATCAGAGATCATCTTTACGATTCAAGTTGTAAACGCTGTGTAATCAAATAACTTTTAAAAGTGAATTTAAGTTGTTGCTATAAGTAATTTTCTGTTTGTAAATAATATTGTAACACGAAGAAGAATTAAAATCCACCATATTTATGACTTTAATTTGAGATTTACAAGCACGTGAAAAGTTTGTTAGACAATTTAATCACTTAAAAAAGAATCGCGTATATTAAATTTATAAGTGCAGTTTAAAATATTTAAGTGATTTAATTAAATAGGTTATAAAAAAACCTTTAAAAGTGATTAACTAAAATTGTTAGATTTAGTAAAATAATTAGACTTGTAAATGAGATTTAAAGGCTTAAGAAAAACTGGGTTTTTGAATTTGTGATTTTAATAAATCAAATATTAATATTAAACAAAAGTGGTCCTTAAGTAATCTTCCCAAGCAATAAAGAAAGCCACATTTAAGGGCACCAAAAACTCACACAGATATCATGCAATTTACCCAGGATGTCTACTTCCTCGTCTATTATGAAAGGTCTGGATTAAAAAACCTCTAAAATTCCTTCCAGTCCTTTTAACTGAAGGTTTCTGTCTGGCCTGCTGGGCAGTTTGTTAGTTTATTCATTATTGGTCATATTTTACAGCCTTCTACAAAGGGTGACAGGGCCTAATTTCAAGTCTTATCACAGAATGTTGGTTATGACCTTAAGCAAGTCATTTCTCAGGTGCTGTATCTAGCCTGCTCACTGGGTGCCAGAGCACTAATGAAGCAGTGTTTCTTCTTCTGGTAGAGACTGCAACTCTACAAAGATAGGCTTTTAACAACCTTCTGCCCTCTTGTTTGCTCTTACAATGCTAACGGGTTTGTGTGAACGACGTTCCAAGGGCATAATGAACTCGTGTCTTCTTAGGCTAGAATGGAGTAGCTATTATTATATGTTACGATCCATTAATGGCCCTGTGTATTGGATTTTTTCACCTCCTCCAGGTGATGGATGGGATCTCCACCACCATGCATAGCTCCACTTGGCTTCTGCTCAGGGAACCTTTCCAGCCACAGTCATGAGCACTCCTTTTTTCATTAGCATACAGCCAGAGCAGGACATTTGGAATAGAAGCAAAGCAAAAGTATGAGACATAACCCAGAGACAGGGAGAAACAGAATTAAAAGGTGCCAGGTCATCTACACAAACAACAGAATACAGAATCTGTCCTCAAATACTTTTCATGAAATGTCCATTCTCTAACCAACTCTCCCATCACCAGTCAAAGAGCCTAATACACGGTCACTTTCTGCTAACTACCCAGGCAGTAACCTCCTTATGTCAAAAATACCATAGACTCCACTTAGGGGTCTTGTTCTGAGAGCTACCAATCTCACACTCACAACAGTCACAGACCACAGGCATCTAATCTGCTGCATTTGTCTAAATGCAAAAGTAGAATAATAAGATAAAGATCTGCTAATGAGTCAGTGATGAAAATCACTGACCACATTTCCTCTTTTGCTTCCTAAATAAATAGACCACTGGATTGGCAAAGTTTGAAAAATATAAATAGAATGATTTCCTCATTCTGATGGCAAGGACAATATTAAATGCACTAAGTGGCAGGCTGACCCAAATTAGCCCGAAGTGCATACACAAAGAACTGAACGGAGTAAGAAGCAGAGAAAAACAGAAAGAGAGTATAAGGAAAATTGTCTCCAGTATACCAGCAAAGACTTTAAGCAGCTTGCAAACCTTAAAAGGTCTTTGCATCACACTCTAAACAAAGACTGGTGGGGGTGGGGGTGGGGTATCCAAGTGTGATAAATAAAACATACCCTCAAAAATCGATGAATAAAAATTAATTGGCATTGTGGGTTAGCACTGTAGCCATTGCATTTCCTTGGTTTAAACTTTATCCACCCAGGGGATTCTGAGTAATTTGATGAAGCCATGTGTATTGCAGAGGTTTTGCGGTCCTGGTGTAATTTCAAGTTAACAAGTTCAGGCTTTGCAATTCGTGTTGCAGCAGCTGGAATATTTCCTGATGTGGAGTTTTGTTTTAACCATGGAGGTTAAAATGATGCAAGTGGTTCCATCAGGAATCTTGAGTTCCTCCACGCTGGCATCTCCGGGTTGTAAGGAAAGTCTCCCTGGAGGGATCATGACGTCTTCTACACAAGCTAGCCTCAGGAGTGGTTTAAAGCTAGGAAAGCACCCCTACCCGCCCTGTTGCAAAAAGTGGCAGAATCAGCACTTGCAACCTCACAGCCCAATTAAGAGTATTTTAACTTGGGCGTGCTCTGGTGGCCTGACATCGTCCACATACATCCCAAGGACCTAAGTTGGAGACTCAGTGTGCCAGAGGAACAAGCAAGATGAACTACTAAATACAACCAATGTTTTGTTGTTTGCTTTGTTTTGCTTTGTTTTGTTTTTTAAAAGAACCTTTTAACTTTCTGGGAATATATAAAATTTGATAACACAAATTTTATAAATCTGGGTTTGTCTATGGAAAAATGGATTCATTTTTCCTTTCCCTTCACTCCAAACTTCCAAAGTGTTTAGGATGGAGCTCTCTTGCTTACCTACGCAGCTGACATGATTCTCTCTCACCACTTGCGATGTTGACGAGTTATGAGCTGAATCCTGCCAGATAGAACCCTCCAGTATATTTACACTTGTCTACAGGCCACAGCGGATCTAAAAATACCTAATGAGCCGTGTTCATGCAAACGTTTGTCAGTTACAGGACTGTCCAATGGCAGAAAATCATGCTAAAAAATGTAGGCACCAATGTGTTACAGACCAAACGGACAGCTCACTGGGACAGCTCACAGGAATGGTCTGATTTGGAAATAAGATGCTTTCTCATTTGACAGTGTAAGGTGACTATCCTCCCCATGACTCGCCCCATGACTAGCCCCTCTTTATAACAAAAATGATGATAATAATAGCATTTCATTCACCAAATCTGATAAATAATGCACTAGTGTTGGAAACAGGTTTGCAAAGACTGTGCTAGAGACTCAGGGTGGAGGGGCGCACTGTGACGCTTAATTCTCCCCTAATACACGTCACGACCTTCGGCTTTGTGATTTGAGCATTTGGCCTCAAATGTCAAAAGGTATAAGCAGTGAGTACAGCAGGTTCAGCTATGTGTGATTGGATTCACCACAAATTCCAGAATTAATGTGTGTTCAACAAGCAGTTATACTTCAATAACATTTCAGCATGAAGGAAAAATGGGGCCAAGAATTTAAAAATTGAAATGTCATTAGCCTGTTTCTCCTTGTTATTGTCAACACTATCATTTCTGCTTAGAGGCTTTAGATTGCAGCTTGAAATTGTCCCGCTTCACCTAACTGACTAAGACACCTCTAATGAAGAAAAAAAAAACCCAAACAAACAGCAACTGCGGCAGTTCTATGGTCTGAACTAAAGAACCAAAGGGTGTCACTCACAGGGAACCAGAACTATTTGGGAAATAAGATAAAATTCACCTCTTCATTGAGACCCTCCCTTCTCCAGATTCCATATCCTGAAAGACAGCCAAGAAAATGAGTTATTGATACATTGATCAACAACTTCAGTGGAGATCATCTCCAGCCCATGCATCTTCTGAGATGTTTTCTCCACACATGTATGGGAGTGAAGGCAGAGAAAGAGGGAGAGATGGAGGGAGGGAGGCAGTCACAGAAAGCCAGGTAAGAAAAGTGTGTTTTACAGTTAGACCATGAAAATGCTAACAGTTGGCTATGCATGAAAATAATAGGAAAATCCACTAAAAACCTGAAGCTTGCTAAAGAACCCTCAGTTTTAAAAAGGCCACTTGTACAAGTTTTATTCCATCACTTTCCTCTTGGTGCACATCTCTGACCTGGCTGTGTACCAACCGAGCCTCCCTCCCTGGGCTTTATTCTGGGTAAATCCACTTTCGACCACCTGCAAGACCAGCTTCTTGGTTTCCTTGGTGGTCTAAGGAAGGGAAGGCTACCATGCCAACCTTGTTGTCTGTTTTTCCTTTAAATGCTATTAATTAAAGATTCTGTGGTGAAATGAAGAGGGATTGAATCCCATGGCCCACAGGTCAGTGGCGGTGGCCTCAGGTTATGGGCATTGTTCAGTTACCCATCTTGTTGAGCACTCAGCAGCAAGTAGCTGACAGGGTCAATAACCACCATTATCAGCAGGGCTTCCCTGAAGAATGTGTCCTGACCATCATTCATGCTAAATGACAGAACTCACTTCCGAGGTCATTCGAAGGTAGGGAATGTTATGCGTAGGCACGTGTATGCCAGAAAACAGTCTCCGCATGAGGGCAGTGACATTCTCTGTACAATGAGCAGGGTGCCCTGTGCACTCTCCAAGGGCCTGGTCTCACATCCGGTCCTGCAGAAGTGCCACTTGTCCTGTAGTCACAGCTCTAACGCACAGGGCAGTTCATGACACTCTGTAGCCATCAACATAAAGCTCAATATCCAGGACACCAAAGAGCTGATAAACCAATAAAGCTTCACTCACAAGGACCTGAATGGATATTTGTTAGTTTACTACCAATTTAACTAGGTCTTTGGAAAAGTTGGCTGCCATTTTCTCATGATATTCTTGATCACTTGGGATTATGTAGACATTTCAAGGACATAGTTCCATTTTAATAAGTGCCTTGATTCAAAAGTAATGACTGAGTTCATACTGTGCAGATACCATGCTAAGCATTGGGAATAAGAGAGTATCTAAGATTCATCAGTGTCCTCAAGCACATTCTTTCCATTGGGTTCCTAAGGGATACAGGGGCATAAGTGGCCTGGAAACTTACTAAAACAGCAGAGACCATGCCCCTGCCCCATGGGTTTGGGGCCTGAGATGCCATTTCAACGCTTCTCCAGCTCACCCACTTAGAATCAGGCTCCCTACCCGCCCCTCCCCTTCACAGGTAGCACTCAAACCAAAAGGATGGACATAATTCAAACAGCTTGAATGACTTATTTAAAAGGGGAATATTTGGATTTCATTCATATCTGAAGATAAAGAAACAAAGCAAACAAAGCAATCAAAACAAAAAACAAACCTTAAGATTCTAATTACAGAACAATGGCTAACAGCAGAAGGAACTGGTAATGGGAGGGGGGAGCTAGTAAAACAGGTGAAGGGGTCAATTACATGGCGGTGAATGCAAAGGAGATTTTCAGTGGTGATCACAATGTAGTACACACAGATGATGAAATATATTGCTATAGACCTATAAACAAAACAAATGTATAAAAAATAAACCAGTAGGTACGCCCTGGTGGCCTAGCGTTTTAAACCAGGAACGAATTGTATACAAGGAGCCATATTCAAGACCTGGGGTCAGGGAAACAACCAAGATGAACAACTGAATAAAATTTTAAAAAACGCTTCCTCCTCTACTATCTTCCTGCCTGCCTACTCACTTTCATTCCTGTCTGCACCTTTCCTTTAAAAATAAATAAGTAAGAGGGGACTGTTTGGTTCCATTACAAAGGGACTTGATAAATATATATCAGGTCTGGGAAGGCATATTCAAACTTGTTACTGGGGATGATAAGTGGTATGATAAGAATCAACAGTAATTATAGATAATCAGACTCTGATCATTGTCATCCTGTAGGGACACAGAAAGAGAGACTATATAAACAGCCTGCAGTCTAGGATTAAAAAACTTGAAATATGATGAGATCAAAGAATCTTTCCAATTTATATCTAGAATCAGGAAATGTCAACTGATTTTAAGAAAATGTATTGGGGGGTAGGTATGGACAAGTCAGATAAAAGGGGTCATTTATTCATGGACAAAATCAAACCTTTAGTAATGATCTTCTTGTAGTATATACAGATGTTGACATATAATAATGTGCACCTGAAACTTACATGTTAATAGACCGTTACTTCTATTTAAAGGTTTATGGAAAAAACTTAATAGAAGCCAATGACATGAAAGAGAAAGGGGAAGAATGAAGTATTTATTGCATGCTGGTCATTTTACAGGCTATACAATTTAATCTTCAAAGCAACCCTAATTAAGGGTATTATTTTTCCCCTTTAACAGAGGAAAATGGGACTCAGCTGGAGATAATAAGAACCTTTGCTCTAGGGCATAAATAAGTTTCTTAGCCAAGACCCCAAACCTTTTCTAAATGTCCCACAAATAAAAGAGAGGCATGAGATACATTACATAAATTATAGCTGCTAAGAAAGTTAAAAGTGAGATACATGCTTGGAGAGTATGATCTTGTAACTCCTTAGAGGGTGATGTAATACCCATCCCATAAATCATGCTTTCCACAGTCCTTTCCTAATAAGCAGAGAACATTACTAGGGAGTGTCACATCGGGTCTAGATCCCTGTGTAATGAAGCGAGGTGCTCTTGAATTGAACTACTCTTGACTTCCAAAAAATATTCTGATAGGTCAATTACATCAATAACTCTTCTTCCATAACCCACAGTGGTCAGGCTGGTCCTACCTCAAATAACAGGCTTTTACTTTTAAGCAAAGTGATGCTACTATAATTCACACACTAATAAATCTTCCTGGAAAACATTATCCCTCCCTTCTTGCAGTGCTGTAGGGATGCAATGCTGGTGTTGGGTGGAAGCAAAGATCTGCAAATCAATGCCAAACCCCTTCACCATCCTCAACAGGAGCTATTTTCATCCAAATGTATCTAACTGCTGTGACTTTTTGTGTCCCAGAGGAGTGGATGCTTCCTTAATCAGCAGCAACAGCACCAGAAATGCAAATGTTTGGATCCATCTCAAACGTGCAGAATCAGAAATCCTGGGGATGGGACCTAGTATTCAGTATTTTAACAGGTGACTCTGGTACACACTCAAGTTTGGGAACCACAGGAGAACAACAGTCTATCCACCAGGTGCTAAATAAGAGGGAGAGAGTCAGAAGATCCACTGAATTATGAGAATTCTAATGTATTTTCTTTCGGGATGTGAAATCTGAAACAGAATTCCCTGTTTGGTAAATGGAGTCTCTTCCTTAAAATAAAAAAATATCTGAATTTTGTAGGCCATCAAGTTTACTTGAACTGCAAGGAAATACAATCAGGCTATTTCATATATCTGTTTCACAACTGCCATTTTTAATTTTTACTTTATATTAGGATATCCATTTCTGTGAAAAACTATGGGAGAAAATTATTGTTAAGAAGGTCAAATATTTATCAACATTTTATAAAGTGCTATTACTTTATATCTGAAAAGAGAATAATGTAAGTAGATAAACAATAGACAGGTGGACAGAGAGCACGATGTCGTCTATCTATATAGTACCTTTCACTGGAGCAAAACGAGTCTCTGCAGACCCTAAAATTTGCCTCTGCTAGATTGTCCACTACCTGAGAATAAAAAGTAAGGCTTATTTATGAAAGTGCCCATAAATACCTTCACAAAGGAGATGCGTGTTCTGCTTTAGGGCAGGCAAAGGAAGGCAGAGAGGTCTTCCAGGGTTTGCTTTTTCTGATTGCTTTCTGATCAAGATTCTTATTCCAAAGTGGCATACTCTGACCAGTTCCACAGGACCTCCTGAGTCTGAGTCAGGTGGAGGGCATGCCTCTGCCCTGCTTCTCCTCTCATGCGCACCTGCGTGTGACACTTGACCGATCTTGACTCCGGCTGCAAAGCTGGAGAGCTCAAGAACCACCATCAAGTGAAAAACACTTGTTTGAGCCACACAGGTCCACTTACACTTGGATTTCTTTTCTGTCCTCGGCTTCTGAATTCACTAGATTCAACCAACCTTGGCTGTGGGTTGACTGATCCTGGGATGCAGACTCTGCAGATAGAGAAAGCCAACCAGGAGGGTCTTGAACAATCACTGGATCTTTGCATTCTGGGGGGATGCAATGTTTTATTTTGAAACCAGCCCCCCACAGATACCAATGGACAGTTCTAGTTAAGTCTGGGGGGAGTCAAAAGCTATACTCAGATTTTCAACAGCTAAGAGATCAGTAACCCTAACCCCGAGTAGTTTAATGGTCAACGATATTGAATAGCTGCTCCCACAGGTTAGCTCTCCCTTTCCACTTCTACGTAACATGAAGAAATTGAGGCAAAAGAGGAAAAGTTATGTTAATAGGTTAAAAAAAACCAAAAACTCCAGTCCCCAAGATCAAGCATAATATGAAATGTAAATGTGTGATACAACTAAAGGAAACATGTCCAGTATTAATATTTTTCTTTTATGCTTTCATCTATCTCTCTGACTCTGCATTATTCTGCCTTTAGGAGAAATGGAGGGGGAGGGGCAGGGAGAAAGATGGCTTAAAATAAAAAATTCAAAACCAGCTCCTGCTCCTGAGTGTGGGTAGGTTAATTTTATACTCTGGCTAAAGGATGAAGAGGGAGGTCCTGATTGTGTGGGTGGCAGATTCTGGCTCTGCCTTAGAAACACATTTGAAAGTGGAGACTTGCATATGCTACCCCCTTGAGATGCAAAGCAGCAAAGAGGCCTGCTAGAAGGAAACGGACACACACACAAAAAAGAGAACTAGGACAAACAGGAATTAGAAGATATTAACTGAAGAACTGCTGGATGACTTTATCCTTACTTTCCTCTTCTCCCCTGATAGAAATTTAAAAGTGTTAAACCAAATTTGCATCTTATTTGCTTTGTTCTCCTCTGTTTTTAGACTCTGTAATCAATGGGGACTTTGCATCTTTCAAATTATAATCGTTTAGCTTGGTGAGACCAGGGGTTGCTAGAAGTTTGAACTTTTACAGGCAATGACACACACTCTTTTGTGTTTTCCAAGGTTCTCAAAAATTAAGACATTGGCTTTACAAATCTTCAATCTCCATTGTGATTGAGAGGCTGCACAGAAGGGGCACCGCTGGCCACGACAGAAGAAGGACTCTGGCATTCTGGGAGCTAGTGCACTGTCCTCAGTGCTAGCAGAGGCTATTTCAGAAAGAACAGAAATTTAAACATAAAAATGCAACTTCATCCTATGCCATTCATTGGAGGTCAGTAATTAAACAGATTTCTTCACTTTCCAATGAAGACATCCAGTTTAAGAGGGGCTATGGGTATTCTACGGATTTTGCATAAGTGTGAGAGTCAGAAGCCTGCATGATAAATGCATTATTTAATTTTCTACTATCACACGCTAAACAGCTTTTTTGGACCCTAGGCATCAATTTGTTCCAATACTAAAGGCCCCAGTGGTAAAAAGATACGAAAATATTCAAAGTAAACTAATGCCTCTAAAACTCTTGGATCAGAATACTAATGCCTCCATCTAAGAGGCCATAAGTCTGTTATCTTTCCATTAGAAACCTTTCACATAAGTCCATTTGGACAATAAATACCTGGAGCTCATGAAACGGTAGCCAGTAATAACCATGTATTTTTCTATGTAATGCCCTTCTTTGTGGGTCTTGTGCAAATGCATCAGTAACACTTTTCTGTGCTTTAAATCCTAAGGAATACAAAGAAAGCTACTACTATGTCCTTTTAAGCTAACGTTGGGTGGTAATAAGGATTGCATCATGCATAATTAGGGGCTTGATAACATTTGTCAGTGAAGGAAATGAGAATTCTTTTAGACACACATACAAACTCTAAGCAATTAAGTTAACGAATGTGTATGGTATACTTGTGACTCACATTGATTCACACACTAGTCAATTAAATAATTCGGAGTTACTATATGCCAGGCCCTGCACACATTGAATAGATACTGCCTTGCCTGTAAAAACAGCTGACCACATAGGGAGAATTCATTTCCACACAGTTAAACAAATGTGTTAAACAACGGCCCTTCATCTGAGAGTAGCGTGTGAGAGAAGGTGATGGCAGGGGCTTCATCAAGGAAAGATCCCACACAGGCATCAATCAAACTTCAAATTTCTTCTCCGAGCAAGAGAGTGTGCAGAACAGCATGTACTTACAGAGAGAACTCGACTGCCAGGAAGACCTAACACACACTATGGATAAAGAGAGAGCTAGAGGAATCAACGTAATAGGAGCAGCGTAATAGGAGCAGACCCTTTGGGACACACAGATTAGAGCCCAGAATTTACAGCATATGGCACAGCACAGTGACAACGTGCAGAAATGAAAACTCCAGGTGATTTCCTTCAGAGTTGACATCTTAGCTCAACTTTCTATGTGATCTTGTGCAAGTCATCTGACCTTTCTTCACCTGCCTCTTTCTTTATAGAATTGAGATGACAGTCCCAAGTACTTTGGACTGTGTAAGATCTGAATGACTTAATAAAAAGTTCTAAATCACCTAGTGCTTTCCAAGGACTTGCTAATAAATGAACTGTTCACTTACTAACAAAGATCAGAAAGATTACCAGGACTGTCTTACTGAGGAAAACACAGCTGACTTTCAGAAACTACTGTAGTGGATTAACTCATTTTTTTAAGTATGTTTGTAAACAATATAGAACTTCCCTTCCCAGAGAATATAGAGAGTAACAGTACTTGTGCCATAAAGTGTTAAAGTGATTTTTGTCATTAGATATTTTCAAAAGCATCATTGCCTCCCTAAAGTCTAAGCTAAAGAGCCAATCTCGGTATTAGTATACATAATATTTTTGAAGGAGACCTCACCAATTCAATTAGCAAGAATAAGAATAACAAGCCGATTTGTCTTTTTTTTTTTTCCTCTTGAAATTTGCTTAGAACCAATCTTATTGTCCATGATATGACAACCCTGAAGCAAAATGATAGGATCAAAAGTCAAGCTAAGGATGCTGAATGCAGTCTGGTGTCCACCGTTACAATGGTCACAGGGACACTGCCCAGGTGTACTTCAGACAGACTATTCCATTCCGACTCTGTGCAAAGCAGAGAACATGTCAACCAATTACCAGCAGAAGTGAGAAAGATGGAATTGCAGTGAGTCAATAAGTGCATTTTGTTCACCAGATTGATTCAGCACTTACAGGTAACTTGCTAACATTTTGCATTTTCTGCCCTCGAGGAGTTTAACATTTAGCTAAGATATCAAGCAAGCTATATGATAAAACTTACAAAAATGTTTCATGAAACAGTTTCAGAATAATAGGAAATAATATCTTAAAAAGACCACATCCTGAGAAAGAAATCATATGGGTTAAAATGATCTAAGGCAGCTTTGTGGAAAAGGAAGGTAAGCAGGAATTGAGTTTTGAAAGACA
The DNA here is from genome assembly GCA_004363575.1 of Solenodon paradoxus. Classification (NCBI taxonomy): domain Eukaryota; kingdom Metazoa; phylum Chordata; class Mammalia; order Eulipotyphla; family Solenodontidae; genus Solenodon; species Solenodon paradoxus. Next base: position 36,490 of record RJWH01001030.1, read on the forward strand.
GGGATGAACGGAATAGTTGTGCAGGAGGGTTAAGCCATGCTGAATAGCTAAAACTGTAGACAAAGGTCAAAGGACTGGAAAGGGCAACACACAGCAGCAAAGGTCCCGTTTAGTTACAATGCAGAGAGCTCCTTGAAGGGACAAAAATATACCCAACAATTATTATGTACAAGCACAAGACCACAGGCGAGGTGACCAGGGTGGTGTTCACAGGGAGTGGGGTTTTCACAGAGTAGGGGACAAAAACAAGGAAAAACAGTAACAGACTGTGAAGTGAATGAAACGATGTAAATTCTCATCCCTAGTGCACAAAATAAAAGCTCCAGAAGTCTGTATTCTTATTATTTTGGCAAAGTAGATGTCCAGTGAATATTTCATGAAGGAACATCAAAGAAATGAAATATCTGAGATGTGGGAGGACAGACAGGTCAGAGCGGAGGGAGAGTTGAGAATCAGGAAATATGCTGAGAATGAACTGCCATTTGCAATCAGGTTCTAACAAAGGGCGGGTTGTCCATGACAGAATAGAGATGTCATATGCCCAGGAAACACCCAAGGATGGGGAAAATAAAGGAGATGAGATGGAGAAACATGGCGTTTGGTCCAGATGGTGAGCAGTTCAATACAACTGACAACGACTCAGAAGAAAACATTGAGTTTCTAGCTAACTTAGACTAATTACTGGGAAGTTTTGTTAAGACACAGATTCCTGAGTCACAGATATTCTGATGAGAAGTGTAGAACCAAGCATTTTAATTTTTTTCCAAATATTACTGACATTTAACTTTGTGTAAGTTAATGTTTGCAATTTGATGAGTCGATATATGAATATTTGTTAAATAATTACCACAATAAGGTTAATTAATACCTCCATCATCTCACATTACCTCTTTTTTTTTTTTTCTTCAAGGAAAGGCACAGGCAGGAATGAAGAGAAAGGAGGAGGAAGCATCTTTATTTTTTTTTTAATTAATTGTTCACACTGGTTGTTTCCTTCCCCGCTCACACCCGCAAATCTCCAGACCAGGACCTGGAACACAAACCCAGGGGTATGTGCTTGCTCCTTTGAAGTAGGCTGACTTAACCACTCCTTTCTCCTCTCTCTTCCTGCTTGCCTATTTGCCTTCATTCCTGCCTGCACCTTTCCTGATACCAGGGTGCACTATATTCTACATTTCTTTTTTTGTCGTCGTTTTTTCTTAAAAGCACTTAAGACCTATTCTCTTAGCAACTTTCAAGTATATAATATAGTATTACTGCTTTAGTCATCAAATTGTTCATTACAGTCCCAGAATTTATCCATCTCATAACTAGAAGTTTATATCTTTTGACCACTATCCCCCTAACTCTCCCATTCCTCAGTCCCTAGAGACTATCATTCTACTCTCCACCTGAGTTTATTTTTATTTTATATATAAGTGACATCACAGAGTATAAATAATATAAGTAGCACCGACCTTAAAGAAGAAGGAATTGGGTCAAATGAAGTCTATACAGGAAAATGCTAATTAGTACTGGAAGAAAAAGACTAGAATCTCAAACTCCCCTGGTCAAAAAACATAACGGCTATCAGCTTAATCTTTAAGGGCGGGGCAGAGAGTCCAAATGGAATTTCTCTTTGATAATATTTATTTTTATTTGAGACCAGCCATCTCACTAAAAAAGATTAGTTCCAAACTGAGGATAAAAATGATTTGCTATTGAAGCAAAAACATTCACAGCAAGCAAAATGGGAGGTGGTAGAAAATGGAAGTTTGGTACCATGCTGGGAAAAAATTAAAAATTACAGGACTTTTTGAGGAAAAAGTTCAAAAATTTTTAGATAGAGGAGTATTATTTCCTTGTAAAATATTGTTAAATTCCCCTGCCTTCTCATTTGCCTGTGACTGTTTAAGGCTGTAATTATAGCAATAGCCTCTGAAGAAAATGAATACAGGGAAAAAGCTACATTTTCGAAAGTCTGCACTACATGGAGAGGAGGGAGTGAACAGTAAACCTTCCAAGGTAATTTTTTTCCCCCTCTCTCCAGGCTATTTCAGTATCATTCCAGGATCTGCAAGTTAGCTAACGCCAAACATCTATTGTTTTAATTGCCACTGCCCATTTATTGGGCTCTATTGCCTGTCTGACATGTTTTCAACTACTCTAAAGCTTACCTGGAGCCCATGTAAGTCTCATCATAAAAGTACTTATCTCATGTAAGTTATTTATATCATCAAGATAAGTAACTAGTATTCTTTTCATTATAACTAGGGTGACTTTATAATTTTTCTTCCAAACTGGAATACTTTAAAAGTAAACAGAGAGGTAATAGTAATTGGTATAGTGTGTCAAAGGAATGAATGAGACTTCTAGCCATAGTACCTCCCTTTTTACATCAAAATCATTAAATAAAAAATAAATTAAAATAAAAGCATCCTTATCCTTTTCCTATTGTCAACAAGAATAATTTTTATGAGCTCCGTGTTACTATGGAATAATATATGGAAGGAACATGTGAGATTCCTATAAGGTTCCAGGAGCATGGCGCAGTGGAAAGAATAGTAACATGGGTGTCAAAGAGACCTGCTTACAGAGAGGACCTGGTCAGAAATTTCCATTCTGTATCCACATATTCTATAATCTGTTACCACTGATTTTCCTAGACTAAGATTACTTAAGACATGACTTTATCCTCCTCCGATTTGGTGGGCGGTGTGCATTAAGTGAAGGAGAAAGAGGGAGAGGGGAGAGAGAGAGAGAGAGAGAGAGAGAGATCATTCTGTCTCTACTACTTGGAAAGGAAAAAGAAAATCAAGCAGTCCCTTTCACAAAGACTGGGAAAAAAATCTATCGCAATACTGATTACTTTGCAGGAGGTAAATGTTATTTAAATATATAAACTAATCTAAGATTGAATGTGCTCCCAAACATAAATTAGCTGAGTTTCCCAAAGTGGTTATCACTTGGTTCAGTAGAAAGAGGTTGCAGAATGTGCAAAGTGTGATAAACTAAGCACAAAAGCAAACACTGTATATCACATCCACCCTTCAGTAAAGCAGAAAGAATGCAGAAGGTGTTTCTTCCAGTGATAACTGCCAACTCAGTCACTTTCTGTCAAGAGGATGAACATTCAGAGATAGGTTACGAAAAGGCCTTTGAACATTGGACAAAAGATAATAACAAATCAAATTCTTTTACTAGGTTATATCAAATAATTTCATCTTTTTCAACAAAACTATGTGTGTTTAAAGAACAAGTGGGGAAGAATACATATCACAATAAATATCATCAGTTTCATATTAGAAGTCATGAAGAAAGTAATCCTTTTGTATACCTCTTCTAAGAGGACCTATACATAGCAAATAATTCTGTTTCTATTTCCATGATGAAGGATGATCAGCTACTTTTATCTAATATATTACCTTCAACACATTTGCATCTTGATTTTTATATACAAATCGAAATCTCTATTACATACAGGTGTGAACTTTATGGCAACAACCAGATCAAGGGAATAACTTCAGAAAGTGCCAAATCATTACAGATAAATCTTAAAGTTTTAACCACACTTTGATAGAAAATACATACATATATATATATATATATATATATATATATATATATGTTAGAAGCTATTACCAACATCAGGCAAAGATATGGAGAAGAAGCAATGTAGCAATGTCTCGATTAGAACTAGATATTTAGAACATTCCCACTGGAATCCATACTTTATCTTTTGAGAATCACCAAAGAACTAAATTCACCAACATCACTTACACAAAACTTTATCAAGATGAAGTGAGAACTTTCCTCTTCAATTCACTGACTGGCTGTTTTTATGCTCATCTCTTACTTCTCCCCATTTATTCAACTCTGAGCTTGCCAGCTCCTTTCCCCCTGCAAGCAGTATTTCAGCCTCTACTGAGATGGCAATACTTGCATTTGAATCATCGCCATGATCTCCCTCTTGACATTACACCACTGGTTGCCATACAGAACAAATTAACCACACACACGTTTCTTGTGTGGCAACAAATAAATACCTCATTCTTAGTCAAATAAATAGGACTACTTGGCTTACGGCAACTACAGGTAAAAGTAAACTCAGGATGCATGGTATGGTATCAAGAATGCATATGAATATGGAAACCAAAATAAAGAAATCAACTTTTTTCCTCTTACAATTCCTAGTTGTAAATCCAGAGGCAAGTTGAATAACCTATCTGAATCTACTAATATCCATCTCTAAAACCGTGTTATGGTATTTGTAACACACTTTGAAATACTTATATACAAGGAGGGGTGTGTGGACAAGTGTTTGTGTGTTTGTGAATGTGTGATAGAGTTTTAATTCATAACCAAAGGTAGTTATTTGTTTAATCCAGTTGGTTCTCACACAACCTAAAATCCCTTTAGCTACTCAACACATTAGTTATCTTGATCTATGAACAGAAACAGAATTTTAATTAATAGTATGAGAGTTTTGAAATGAATTTGATATATGAATTTTAGGGTGTTCAAACTGTGTGGGTTGATGAGAAATATTATACATACTGATACATGAAAAAGTGGTTGTTTGCTCATAACAGGTGCCATTATGTACTTAGTATACAGATACCAAAAAATTAGTGAGTCCAACAGGTCATAGAATCAGAATTTTATTGGCACGGGGAAGGGTCCGTGATCAAGACCTTGAAAAAATTGTCCTTGTATTTTACTTGATATTAGATGAATTATCATGACCAGACACTGGATCCTGTTGTCTATAACACAGATTCACTTTGTTTCTCACAAGTAACCTCTAATATAGAATCATCAGTCAGCATCTTCTCATCAAACTATCCCTGTGTCTAGAGCTGGCCAAAGTATCAGACTGTTTACCTCTCTAATTATCCCAGATTAAAACAGATTGCAATATTTTAGGTACATCTTTTGAACAGCAATGACCTGTATTTAAAATACTCAGTTTCTCAACTCGACCTGTCTACATTGGCTCTTGGATATTTCAAAGCTCACAGTTCAAGAAACAACTGGGGGAGGAGGGTGGGAAAAACTGAAATAAACTGTAATCTGAGGTTCTCTGCATATAGCTACGTCTGAAACTACAATAGTGAAGAGAAATCTCAAGAAGTTAACTAAAAAATCTAGGCTTATAGGAATTCAGATCAAGATCTGCTAGGAGGGCAGCAAAGTAGTGAAATAGGGATGTGATGCTCAAAAACTGCAGAAACACTGATATTAGCAAACACTGAAAGGAGAAAAACTTTAAGAGATTGCTGAAGTCTAGGTGAGAGGTCTCAGCAACTGCGGTGAAAAAGAATAGACACAGACACACTGAGGAAGGTGCGAGCAGTTTCGTCCTTTCCCATGTCACCTCTCCTAAGGTGACATACTAGTACCAAGGAGACCTTTCCCCATCCATGTTTTATCCCACAAGGGAAAGAAAGAACTTAAAGAATACCCTTAGAAGAACTAATGCAAAAGAAGTACAGAAAAGAAAAAGCAGCAGAGAAAGTATTTAAAAAAATAAGAACAGAAGACTTCTCAAATACAGAAAAGGAAAAATAACATCCAGATCCATAAAACCCAAAGATCTCTAAATATTAAATATAAAGAGATCTTCACGATGGAACATTATAATACAATTGTTAAAATGCAGAGAGAATTTTTATTTCCTTTTTTCAAATATTCATTCATATATTCATTCAACCAACAGTCATTGAGTTCTCACAGTTCTAAGTGCTTGGGTACACTAAAAAAAAAAAAAAAAAAAAAAAATCCCTGCCCTCCAGAAAAATTACTCAGTGTGACACTAACAATGACAAACATGTATCATTAAACATTTGTCCCAATATATAGACTGTCCAACACCAAGAGTGAACCCTAAAGTAAACTGTAGGCTTGAAGAGATAATAATGTATCAGTGTAAGTTCCTTAGTTGCATCAAAGACACTGCTCTGACAGGAGATGTTGAGAAGACAATGGAGAGTCTGTGTATGTGCAGGATGTGGGGGCGCTTCTGCACCCGCTGCTTAGTTTTTCCTATGAACATAAGACGATACTAAGAAAATCTGTTAAAAAAAAAAAATCCTGCCCTCAATTTGGGGTAAGGAGAGAACACAGAAACCCACTCAAGCTGAAAAAGAGATAAGTTATTGGAGGACCTCTGATTCCTCTCGAAGATCCAGAATCATGAGATGAGATGACTGTGCATCTCTGCAAGAGTCCCATTTCCCCTTCCTGAAGGGAGAACTCCAGCAGACTTTCTATGAATAGACACAACCCCAAATCGAGAAGATTTAAAGCAACAAAAGAAGGTTATACTCATACACTTTTAAGGTTATCATAAAGATATAACGATGGATAGTAGGAATTTTGCAGAGCAAGAGAAAGTGATATTATCTGATATAATGGAAGAATTGAAAGAAAATAATTTGTCAGAATACTCTTCCTGATAAAGCTGTCCTTCAGAAAAGAAAAAAAAAGAGACTTTCCCAGACAAAAAAAGCTGATGGAGCTCATCCCTAGATATGCCTTACAAGAAATGCTTAAGGGAATTCTTTCAGTTGAAACAAAAGGACATTAAATAATAATGTTACAACATATAAAAGTGTAAACTGGGGAAATCAATTATATAGTGCAATATTTTAATGGAGTATAAATTGCTTGCCTCTAGTATAAAGGCTATATTTAAAAAAAAAAAAGAAATAACATAACTACAGCCCCAACAATTTGTCAGTGGATACACAATATACAGACGCAAACTGTAATATCAATAGCATGAAATATGTGCAGAGGGAAGTAAAAGTGTAGGATCTATGTGAATAAGAGAATGTTATTACCTTAAAAGAGATTGTTATCACTATAAATGATTTATGTAAACGTGACATTAATTACAAAGAAAAAAACTTGTAAATCTACAAAAGAAAAGGAAAAAAGTCATCACTATAAAAATGCCATCACTATAAAAATAACAAGAATCTACAAATGAGGAGAGCAAGAAAGAAAAAAAGAAAAAAGAAGTAAAAGTCAGAAAACAAATGAACCAAATGGCAATACCAAGTTCTTACTTGTCAAAAATTACTTGAAATTCAAATGTACTAACTCCTCCAATCTAAAGATACATAGTGGCTGAATGCACAAAAAAATCAAGCTCCAACTGTGCTGTCTACCACAGGTGCACTTTGGATTTAAGGAAACAGAGACTCAAAGTGAACGAACGGGAAAATTAATCCCATGCAAATGGCAACCAAGAGAGAAGGGCTGACTGTATGACTATTATACAAAACAGACTTCAAGTCAAAACTATCACAAAAAGCAAAGGGATTATATAATGATCAAAGGGTCATGTCATCAATGGGATTTACTATTGCGACTATACAGGCACAAAACATTGTTACACCTAAATATACTAAGCAAATATTAACAGTAAAAAAGGGATGCATAGACATCAAAACAATGACTACAGGAGACTGCAATGCCCCACTTTCAACAATGGTACATCACACAAACAGATAATCAAGAAGGAAAGGGGAAATTTGAACAACGGTATAGTTTTTAGTTCCAAAGGGGACTAAGAGACTTATACAGAATACTCCTTCTAGTAACAGCAGAACACACTTTTTTGTACTTACATATAGAATAGTCTCTTGGACTTACCATGTGTGAGGATACAAAAATATTCCTAACAAATTAAAAAGACCGAAATAATGTCAAGTATCTTTTCCAAGCTCAATAAGAAGGAAAATTATAAAATTAAACATACACTCCTGACCAACCCATGGCCCAAGTAAGAAATCAAATGCTGTCTTGAGACAAGAGCAGACACATAACATATAAAAACATGATATGCAGGAAAAATAATGCCAAAAGGGAGTAAATGAAATTCCTATCAAGATTCCTATAAAAATAAAAACAATTCTAAAACTCAAATGGAATAGACTCCAACTGGACAACAGCAATCTTGAGCAAGGATATGCAAAGCTGGAAGTATCACACATCCTGATTTCAAATGACATTACACTGCAATAATCAAAACAATCTGGCACTAGAATAAAAATAGGCACATATATAAATGGAACAGAGTAGAGAGTGAAGAAGTAAAACCATTTACATGTGATAAACGTTTTTTTTGGTCAAATACACTATGAACTGTATAATAGAAAACTGATGGTCTCTGAAAAAATGTTACTGGGAAAACTGGATACCCATATGCACAAAGAAATTAAATTGAACCCCATTGCACGTCATAGGCAAATATCAACTCAAAATGGATTCAAGATGTAAAACTGAAACTTCAAATTATAAAACTCACAGAAGAAAATCACAAAAAATCTCCTTACTAATGGTCTTGGCAATTTTTTTAATCTAATACCAAAAACACTGATAACAAAAACTAAATAAGCAGCACTCCATCAAATTAAAAAACTTCTGCACAACAAAGGAGATAATTACAAGATAAAAAGGCAACCGATGCAATGAAAGTATTAGCAAACCATGCAAGTTACAAGGAATTCACAGACTAACTAGAGGAGGAAAACATACATCTCAATAACAGAAAGACAACCCAATTTTTAAAATGGGTGAAGGATATGCAGAGACACTTCTCCAAGAAAAAGATATACAAATGGCTAACAAGTATCTGAAAGGGTGCTCAACACAATCATCAGGGTCCTGTAAATCAAAACCACATGGAAGTACCACCTCACACCTGTTATAATGGTTATTGTCCAAAAAACCAGGCTAGTAAGTGTTGGCGACCGTAAGTTAAAAAGGGAACACTTCTACGCAGTTGGGAGACTATAAATCCACTCTGAAAATGAGTATGGTAGTTCATCAAAAATGTAATAATAGAAGTGTCATATGCTCCAGCAATCTCACTTTTTGATATTTTCCAAAGGAAATGAAATTAGGATCTCAAATAGTTATCTATAAGCCTGTTCTTTTCTGTGTTATTTACAACAGGCAAGATATATAATCAACCTATATGTCCATTGAAGGAAGAATGAATTTTTTAAAATGTGGTATGTACATACAGTGTAATATTATTTGGTTTTGAAAGAAGATAAAACTCCTGTCATTTGCAACAACATAGATTCATCTGGAGAATATTATGCTATGTGAAAAGAGCAAGACAGAGAATATATACACTAGCTTATCTCACTTACATGTGCAATCTGAAATACAGACGTAGAGTATAGAATGGTGATTACTACTGAGGGGGAAAGTGAGATTAGGGTCAAAGGGTATATAGTTTCAGTCATGCTAGTTAAGTAAAATCTAGATGTATAGTCGACAGCTAACAATACTGTACTGTATATTTAAAATTTGCTTGATGAGGTAGAGCTTACGTTGTTCTTACTACACACACACGCATTCACACACAAAGTATTGATGATAATAATGAAAGGACGTAAGGAAGCATTGGAAACAATAGTTATCTATAGTCTTGACATCAGCGATCATTTCCCAATATATACTTAACCCAAACATGCCGAGCTGTAAATTTTAAATATGTATTAACTGTTTACATGTCACTAACACCTCAACAGTGGTTTAAAAAAAACACAAAAACAAAGACCTGCTGGTATAAGGGAACCATATGCTGAAGAGAGTGGAGAGTCAGTTGTTCCAAACTGGAAACTCTAGGTCCTGAGGACCCGCAATCTTTCACCCTCTCACATTCTGCAAAACATCTGAACAGCAGACCTATGTTAAGCAGCAGTTATGGGAGCAGATATCTGCTCCTGTCCTCAGCTCTGAACATTTATAGCCTAGTCATGAAGACAAGATACCCATGTATGAATCACTAAACAGCATGTTTGAAAACACATGAATCAGGAGCAATATTAGGAAGACAAAAATAGCACCCATTAATCAAAGAATATACAAATTAATTTGTGACAAATGCGTTACGTGCGGCAGAGTTGTTTAGGGAAGATAAAAATCGGCAACAGCAGCAGACATTTGCATAGCTCTTCCCATGCATTAATAATCCTTATCTTTCATCAGAGCTAGTGCAGCCAGGGAAGGCTGTGTGGAGGAGGTGAGATTCAGAGAGCTTTTAAGTGAGTCTGGTTCAGGGTTAACGAAAGATCTAAATCTATCAGGAAGGCACCAACAGAGACAGTCACCAGACTATTTGTCTGAATACAAGATCAAATTAAAAAAGAAAGAAAGAAAGAAAGAAATACAGAGAGAACAGAAAATTCTGAAAATCCTGTTGTTGTGTTTTTTGTTTTTGATTTTTTTTTCCATAAAGCGGGCTTCATGAAAGCTGCCCAGAGTGGATGCATTTTCTGAGAGATAGGGGCTGGCTGAATGTGGAAGAATGCACTCACTAACAGTGATTTGTGCTCCTGGGATGCGCTCCAATGATGCACTGGGGACTTTGAAATGAGACCATCAACACACATTCAGAGGGCTTTTAGGATATCTGATAAGCTCAGCTGGCAATTCTGCCTTCCTTACCTATGAAGGAACATTTCTCCAGAAGGAAAGGAAGGAGTGAGTTAGTGCCCCCAGGGGCCTGTGGCTACTGCTTAGGATACAGGCCACCAGGTGATGGAAAGGAGCTTTTTCTGACATCAGTGGTAAGAAAACAGTGAGGATTTAGAGAGCAGCATGGGAGGGGAAGACAGCGAGCTGATTGTGGGAGGAAGGTATTGAGAAGACCTGCTTTGTTATTTGTTGATCCCTTTATAGTTCAGCAAGATACATGTCGCAAGGGAAAATAATTTCCCTATCTCCTTACCTTAGGTTTTAAAAAGTAAACAACAGCCTAGAGAGACTTGATACTTTGGTCAGTCAGGAAATCGGTAAAGTAGTAGATCTTTTCTTTTTCATTCCCCCTCAGCACAGCAAAGATACTTTCACTATCTAGAAAATTCTACTCCTCCTGAAAATGACAGGGAGCTCAGACTTTTGTCTAACTATTCCTTTCGCAGGTAGTCAAAATGAAGCCTGAGAAGTTAGGGAGTTGCTCTTCTGTGACCTCAAAGAGAGTGCTGCTAAGACACTGGCGCTCCTGAAGTCCAGAGACAGTGCTTTAAAATCAGACACGGTTCTTAAACTTGCCCAAGTACTAAAGCACTCGCAATGTGTTGATTCCGGAGAAGAGCATGAAATATTGATACTATTCATTCATTTGTGTTGTCATCTGTTGCCGCCCACTGAAGACAAGTATCAGTAAACACCAAAATGTGAAAACATTGATCTCGGAGAAACTGTCAATTGAGAAGGCTGTAACCAAATTGAGGTTTTTCTGCAAATTAAGAAAAGGCTCCTCTCGTGTTACTTGAATAGCAGTGGAGCACACTGGAGCCGCAGTCGTGCTACAACCCAGAGATCATTCTTTATTGAGAGTCTACTGGACAGCGAACACTATTTTAAGTATTTTCAAATCGGTGTTTGCTTTTTGTTTGTTTTAAAGGAAAGGTAGAGGCAGGAATGAAGGCAAGTAGGCAGGAGGGCAGTATGAGAGAAGAGGAAGAAACATCTTTATTTTTGTTTACTTGCTCACACTGTTCCACACCTTACCCTGGACCCAAGACTCACACCGAATCCAGGGGTCCGTGGCGTGCTCCTTTGCAGGCAACTGACCTAACAGCTGCTCCACCAGGGCACACCTCATTGTTCCTTTAAGAGAAAGGCAGAAAAAGAGTAAGAAGTACATTCATTTATTTGTATGGTTTATCTGGAACCTGAGTCCTTGGGCTTTACATGGTACACATGCCAGCCATCTCAGCCACCCAGGGGCAAACCCATACTTTTTGAAACTTTGAAGGCAATCTGTGAGGTAGGTATTATTAGTTGCATTGAAAGATCTAGATAGAGGGGCTCAAAGTTTAAATAACTGTCTCATGGCTGCTGAGCTTGGCAAAAATCAATATTTGAAACTGTGTTGTCTAATTTATCAGACCAGATTTCCAGTCTCCGCATCCTTCTCTCTAAGCAGAGGTCCTTTGGCCCCACGTACAGTCCTACTCTGTTGTCTCTAAAGCCACAACACACTGCAGAATTAGCTGACTTTTGAATATTACCTTCAGCCAAGATTCTGGTACATGTCTGTCTATCAACAGTCCCTGTCATGGATACATTGATAACCCAAAGTCTCAAATTTTCTACACTGGTTCTCTGCTTTACTGATTTTTGATCAGTAACTAGAGTTTAAATCAGAACTTCAACATTATATTTTGTCTTACTACCTGCTGTTGATTCTACCAAAGCAAATTACACAAAAACCAAGATCAATATCAATTTCCTATTAAAAGAGTTTGTTTTATGCTAATAGTCTCTGAAAATAAAATCTTAATAGCACAAGTGAGTTAAAGGCATTAGTTTCTTATATACAAGGTGACCTTATATCATTGTCTAGAACAGACTTGATTTCATGCTGATTGTCTTGGGATAATCATTCATGGTGCCCTCCTTTAACTCAGAAGACGGTCTCAGCTTGAGTGATAAATGTTAAAGTTATCCGAATCATGTGGCATTGTGAAGACATTCTGCTCACATTTAATCTCCTAATTTTCCAATGAATTTGAAAATGTAGTGAAAAATATTCTCTATGCAATCGAATGAAGTGAAAAGAGTTGAAATATGTGATTCAAAGTCAAGAGTAATGCCACATGGAGGAAAAGTTCAAAGCTGAGTTAGTTTGAAGCCAGAAGGCTGGAAGTCATTTTACTTACAACATTGTATCAAAAACAGGTTTATTTCCTGTTTTCTCCTTTCCGGCTCTACTTTCTTTCATTTTTTATTGAGTTAACATCAATAGACAACATCAATAGCATCTTAAGAACCTCTAACATACCTTGCATGTGCTGTTCAATAATCAAAGCATTTTCCCCCATTCGAATTAAATCTAAGAAGCTTACATAAAGCAGGGACTTAAAATGGAGTCAGAGAATAAGTATACAGGAAAAAGAAACTAAGGAAATTATCCCATTTATAATCACAACAAAAAAATTAAGTATCTTGGAATAAATTTAATAAAGGATGTAAAAGATCTGTGCAATGAAAACTGTAAGACATTGTAAACAGAAATAGATACAAAGAACTGGAAAAAAGATTAATGCTTGTGAATGAGAATAATTAACATTGTTAAAATGGTCATCTTAACCTGAAAAGCAATATACAGATATAATGCAATACCTATCAAAATTCTATTGGCATTTTTTTCAAGGAAATAGACCCTAAATAGGCAAAGCTATCATGACAAAAAAGAAAAAAAAATAACCAAATCGAGGTTTTTCTGCAAATTAAGAAATACCATAGAGGTATCACATGCCTGGATTTCAAACAATATTAAAAAGTGATAATAATCAAAATATTATGGCACTGGAATAAAACAGATACACAAATTAATGGAATAAAATTGAGACCCTAGAAGTAAATCTGTACATCACTGATCAGTTAATTTATAACAGAGGAGTCAAAAGCAGAAAATGAAGTTTTTTCAAAAAATGGTGCAAATGGTGCTGGGAAAACTAAACAACTACGTGCAAACAAATAAAACTAGATCATTCTCTGATACATACAGAAAAATTAATTGAAAATGATTTTGAGACTGGGATGTAAGACTGGACACCATAAAATATAAAGAAGAAAGCAAAGGTAAGTCAGTCCATGACATCAGCCTCAGAGATGTATTTAGGGACTCATCTGCAGCATCCAAGGAAACAAAAACAAAATTAAACAAACAGATTAATTTAAAAGTTTCTGTACAGCAAAAGAAACTGCCATCAGAATAAAATTACTAAAATGGAATGAGAGAAGGCATTTTCACATCACACATCAGACAAGGGATTAACACCTAGGATACATAAAGAACTCATACAATTCAACATCAACAACAACAACAAAAAAGAGATCTGAATAAATGCTTTCCAATGAAGACATACAGATAGCCAACAGCACAATGAAAAAATGCTCACTATCATTTGTTACTAAGGAAACATGAATGAAAAACCATAACTCAGACCTGTGAGAATAGTCTATATTGAAAAAACTGGAAATGAGTGCTGGTTATGGTGTGGAGTAAAGGAAACTTTTGTAGACTGTTGGTGAGAATGTAAATTGGTAAAGCCCCTTTGGAAAACTGCATGACTCATGAGTTTCTATATCTAGTTATCTGAATATGAAAACACAAATTCAAAAAGATATATGCCCTTCTATGTTCACTGCAGTATTATTTACAATATCTAAGACATAGTAAGTGCCCATCAACAAAGGAGTAAATAAAAAGATGTGTCTATGTATGTATATAAAACAATGGAATACTACTCAGCTATAAAAAAAATAAAATCATGCCACTTACGACAACATGGGTGGCATTAGGGGGGATTATATTAAGTGAAATGCATTAGAGAGAAAGATAAATATTGAATGGTGTCACTCACATGTGGTATATAAGGAAACAAAGTAAACAGACAAGGCAAACCAAAACTAACCCCTGGACACTGACAAATAACTGAGATTACCAGGAAAGCGGTGGGGAATGAGGTGGGAGCTAAGGGCAGTAGAGTTCCAAATGACAGTGGTGGAGGACTATTAAAAATTTGGTCCTGGGTGTGCCCTGGTGGTTGTCCAGATCAATCCACTGCCTCTGGCCAGTACAAGCCACATACATGCCAAGGACCTGGGTTTGCAGCCCAAGCCCCACCCAGGGTTAGGGGAAATAACCAGGATAAACAACTAAATAAAACGCTTCTTCCTCCTCTCTCTTCCTGCCTGCCTACTCACCTTCATTCCTGCCTGCACCTCTCCTTAAAAAAAAAAAAAAATAGAACTGGGTGTGATGTGGTCTATATTTGATGAAGGGTAAATATGTATATGTAAAACTTGTGAATTTCTGTTACCTCAATTTTTCTTACAAAAGGAATCAGCTGTAACTATAACATCAAACTATTTACCATATGATTCAATATTCTGATCCCACATGAAAGAAAGTTAATCAATTTACAAAATATCAATAAGAAAAAATAAATTAACCATTCAGAAGAAATCCAGCTGTTCCTGATACTGTCTAAAAAGAATCAAAACATTTCTCCTTAAGGAATTCATAAAAGGGATATTGTAACTGATGAACAAAGTTCACAACAGCATCATTAGAGTACACAGGAAAATTTCTACAGGTCTCTTTGCCGAAGCATCCTTTGATACTGGCTAGTGGCAACACTCCAAAGGATAACTCAGAAGAAAGAAGGGCAGAGGGTAGAGAAAACAGAGACAGATTTTACAAGGAGTTAATAAAACAGTATTCAGATATTTCAACGTTGTTTCGGTAAATCCTATAAAAGATATTAGCACATGTAGTAATATAGAATATTCGATACATATTCCTCAAACAATTATCTATAATGTTGTTTCATTGAGTTTAATGTTGACAGATACTAGGAAGAAAATCTGTCTGGCTAGAAATGAATCTTATAGTGACTGTTCTACACAATCAGAGGATTACTCTATATTTTTTCATTGTTTCTTTACCTAATAAGGTATATTATTTATTCCATGCTGAAGAGAACATTTAACACATTGATAAATTAAGAAGTCAATGATGTGGGCAAAATACGATTTTCAAGGACAAGTCTATCAGTCATACCATAAATCTAGATTTTTTATAATAAAAATGATATATGCACTATCTGTTCTAAGAACGTAAGGGCATACTTAATCTTTTAAAATAACAAAGCACGAAAATCAGATGTTTGCAATTCTGTTTTAAGTTCCACTGTTGCAAAACAGTGATAAATATAACAAAATTCAAGCATTGCTATTAAACTTGCATTCAAAATAGTTGCTGGAAACTTTCCTTTTTTAAAATCCAATGTAGAATATTATTCTAATTAGCACTAAATGTTTCATGAAAAAAACAGGCTTTAGGCTTTTTCTTTAAACTGGAACACAGTGGGGATTCTGAATTTAAGTAATCATTAATTTCAGGTTATACCCTCTAAAGAATTTGAGTTACTATAAAACCTTGCCTTCTGATCAACCGAACACATTCCAACTCTGTTCTAGTGTGAAACCTATATGGAGTTCTGATTAGTATTTATATGACAATAGCCAACATAAGTTCCAGAGACTTCTGAATCAGTTAATCAGTCAACGAAACTGAATACCAATTGTTGAAAATACCAGAAACTTTCTTAGTTACATATATGGGTTTTGGTGCTCTTAATAGTAGTTTTTGAGTACAGAAACAAAACTATTCAGAGTTTTACATTTTAAATTAAAAAATTAGCAAAAAAATTTATAAGCTCCAAACTTAGGTATTTATTCATTTTTTTAAACTAAATGTATCTTAATTTTCTATTACAAAGGTTCTTTAAATAATTTTTGATTTCATTATAAATTTAAATATCTTCAAATATTTGAAATTACATTTATGCATTTAATATTTTGAATACCTCCATAGTCTCACTGATAAACTTTGTGAGTAATTAAATTACATTTAGAATGAAATGTTAGGTATAATAGGGAAAAATGTTAAGTTTACAAATTAAGTGTTCTGATGTTTACAAGATTCCTACGACTCAATTTGCTATAGGGGTTCTACATTAATTATTCAAATTACAGGATTGAGTAATTAATTTAGAATTGGAGTCGCAAATTATTTTGCTAGTAGTGCAAATATTCCTAATGTTGTAAGCACAAGTTTTTACAAATCTCTTTTTATATAACTACTAATACAATGGGATCAATGCTTCCTTTATGTCATCAAATTACGATTTTCTAAGAGTTTGGTAAATACCTACTCCCAAAGAAATATTTATTTCATCCACCACAATGTAGCCTTTGAACATAACTTGGTAGTTGATTTCTCAGTGTTCCGTAATTCATGAAATAACCAGAAATTCAAGCCATGAGGTTGATTGTATTCTTGACAGTTACCCTTAGAGAAACTGAACTATATTTATAGTCTCCATGTCAAGGAGTATAAAATAAAAGAGATGAAGTTCCAACACTTAAGATTCAGGTTTTACAGACTATCTCCCTACTAACAACTCTTGGATATAGTGTTTGATTGGATTTTACCATTTCTTTGGTCATTAAGATACATTTTCACTGAATTTCCAAAAGATTTCCTCCCTAGTATAGAGGTTTTTTTTATACTATTTCACATGCTTCAAAACAATTATAATGATAAATACAATTGAATTATTGTTGGCACATATGGTTTCACTGGGCTATTTGGTCACAACTCCTAAAGTCATTCTACGTACAATCTCTAACTCTTTAAAACAGGAGGAATTCGGTATTATGAAATCAGTCAAATTTTACCTGGCAATACTTTCCATTTTCCCCCAGCAATGCATGAAAGAAATGACAGAATTTACGAGTAAAGACAGAGAATGCTTTAATGCTATTGTAAAATTATACCATAGCCTCCCCTCTAATTCCCAAACCTATCCTTAATGTCCGTATATAATCATATCTAATTGTTCCAAGCAAACTTGAATTAATCTGTATATAATGTTTAAGATTTTATAAAACAAATTTAAGGATCTGCCATATAGGTGGATTTAATATATGAAGATAAATTATACTGATAACCTCCATAAAACCAAACACATTTGTTTAAACACAAAGCATTGAACCCCCTTCAGAAAATAATAATAGTCCAGAGTTTTTCCAGTTTTAAATGCCATTAACTTTTTTAAAATTTAGCACTAGCTTATATTAAAAATCATAAAGTCTACTGAAAATCTAAATAAAAAACAAAATCACACACAAATTGTACAATAAGAGACCTGGCCTGTTTCCCTTTTATTTTTTTTTTCTCCCATTAATATTTGAGAGCAGTATTACACTAGGTCTATCATTTTCAGAGAAAATATTTTAACTGTTACAACAACATGCATTAGAGGGTCTTTTGATTAACTGAACTTGACCTTACATAAAAGTTTTCAGGAACCTAACTTGCTTCTGAAATTTCAGTATGTCCTAAATATATGTGCTTCCTACTGAATGGTATATGTGCAAATTCAAATTAAATTGTGGTGCTGTAACATACACACTCAAGATTTATAACTAGAGAATAAAAACTATGAAAAGAAAAGAGGATGGGAAATTAAAGCGGAATATCTGATAATTTTATTTCTTTGAAAGAGTTTCTTATTTTTTAAAAAGCTAATGTGTGTAAAATACTGAAAATACTTTGTCCTTCTTGTCCATGCCAGAAGTTTAAAAATATTATTTCTATTGTTAACAGCTAATAACTAAGATCAAAATAATCTTAAAATGAATTCCTTTAATTTCCAACATGTTTCCTCCAAAAATATTTTCATTTAGAAGTGACTCTAAGGTAACAAATGATGGCCTTTTAAAATCTAAAATCAAACCATTAATTCTTAACAGGACTTGCTACATTTTAACTAAAATGCTACTAAGCTTATTTTTAAATTATAGTTTTTATGGATAACCTAACATATAAAAATCTATATGAAATTAATTAGATATAATTTACTGTCTATTCCATCCTAAGATTTCAAAAAGTTGGTAGAGCTTTTCAAAAAGGACTAAAATTTTTAATTATTAAATAGTTATTATTAAATAATATTATTAAATAATAGAATTCAGTCTTTATCGCAAGATAAATTTTATCACAAGATAATATTTTAGTTGGTCTAGCTCCTTAAAATAAAAAAATGCTACTTTCAAAAGTATATTACAATAAAGTGAGAATAACAATATGTCAAAAAAGGTTAGGAGTCAGAAAAAGATAACTTGCTTTTATCATCATTTAGCTGATAAAGTTCAATGATATTGACTAGAATATAAGATAATTATCAGTTAAAACAGTCCTCTCTTTTAACATGAAACTAAGAATTATTTTATATTGCAATAATTGCAGTAGCATTTTTTTTCTTGTGGCCTCTGAGCATCAATGGTTTAGAAACCAATTGAAGATAAAAGAATCAAATATAAGTATATCCCTTGTGAATGCTCTATAATTTATATTCATCTTCTATGTTAATAAAATTTGCAACTATATTTAGTAGTAGTCTTTCACAAAACAACTCAGTGAACTTTTATGATCACGCTTTTGTGGAGAAGGTTGATAGAAATCAATTCATTTAAACTTACATAAAGTATTATTTTTCTTTAGGAGTTAATGAGGTGTTTTTTTTCTTATATATTATCCCCACCATAAAAAAAATTTAGAAGATAAATAAATATTATGTATACTTTTAGATTCAATATTATATATTTAATTAATCAACCAAGGAATTAAACATTTTGATTCCATGATACCTGTGAATATTACTGACCAACTGGATTCATCCCATCTGGGGCTCTTACCATTATACTGGATTATCCATCATACAATTTAACTAATGACTTTTAGAGAAATTTAGCATATTAATGGAAATTTATCAACCAAGCCTTCATGTGAAGAAGATAATAAATGAAGATAAATTTTAGCTTTCAAGCTCAGTTTTAGAAATTAGATAAATATTAAATTCAATTACATAAAAATTTATGTGCTAACATTATTGTCAATGATATAATGATGAATACATAAGACATGGAGCCTGACCTCCAGAAATATCGTAAATAATTTGTAAGTATCTTCTTTGTCTTATGTTTTTGTTGTTTAAATGCAAACTTACCATTTACCTGTGTAACCGAGTGAAACATCCTTTATTAGATTTCTAGATATCAATTGTCCCTGGCACCAGACAAAGCTGCCTTAGCCTTGAAAGTGATTGCAGATCAAAAGTACTCAGGCAGGACAGCCAACTATTTGGCAAATTGAATTGAGAAATTGGAAACATTTACTCTCATAAAAATATGAAAAATACACAAAACACGATTTCAGTGCGAGAGGGGTTGTTATTTGACTGAGAAGTGAAACCCTTTTTCCAAGTCTTTCCACCATAAAACACTTTCCCCTGCTTTTCTACCACCAAGCAGACAGGAATTTGTTGCTGTAACCCAAGCGATTATACTGGAAGTTCAAATATTCCCTAAAATGGCAATAAGGATATTAAAAGGGAACGGTATTTTCAGAACCTTGCACAGTACCACAGAGCCAGAAGTGGGCAGTTGTTTTATAAAACATGATTTCATAAAATGAAATTAGAGAATGATGTTTAAAGGCCTTTTGCTGAACATTTCCCTACTTTTTATGATTTATAGAACTCTGTCACAATAATATGTTGTCTTTTTTAAAGATTTTAAAATTATTTCAGGAAGGGGCAGCTTTAGTAACAGAGGTCTTTCTGATACTATTTTAAAATTTTACATGGCTAAAGTTTTTCAGCCTTTCCCAGGAACACTATGAAGCAGGTTGGCATCACTTTCACTACTGTATAGACAAGTACACTGAGATTAAATTACTTTCCCTACGTCATGCAACAAGACAACAAACCATCTACCCTGATTTTAGAGCTCAAGCTCTTACTTAATTTGTAGCAATTTGTAAACAAGAAATTTAAGTTAAAATGAGTATGCTTTAAAATACTGTCATAAATTTCCTTTCAACACTCTATTAAAAATTACTTATAACTTATAAAACACTGTTTACTTTCTTCTAATTAACAAGTGACCCATGCTCTTATTTCAAGAACAACTTACTATTTTTTGCAATGAAGCACAACTTAAAAATTGTTTTTAAATTAAACATTGTATTTCACTAGGTTTAAAAAACAAATTGCATTATAAAAGTATAGACTGCACTTTTTTAACTTTGTACTATGGTATCAAAATTATACAAAACTGCTTTTATTATCTGGTGTTTAGGATTCTTGTAATTTAGTCATAAAAAATCCTTGGAGGTACATTAATAATGCTTGTGTTTTGTTTATAAATGATAAGATAGCAAAGGTTTTAGGGTGTTACTCCCAAGCTCTTCTTCACAATGTATTATATTTATAGAGTCTTTATACTCCCCCAAATGAGATGTCAAGCTGAATATAACTTTTGCTACATTTTTATTTTTATCATTGTTTGTAAAATGCAAAAGTGCTAGTTATTGACATTTTAAAAGCTAGTTTTAAGGAAAACTTTTAAAAATTAGGTATCTACAATGACAAAATATATATAACATCAGTAGTTCTAGGTTACAGTTTGAGGCAGGGAAAACCACAGAAGAAAAATAATAAATATTTGGAGATGAGAGAGATGTTCTGTTTCTTGACCACTGTGGCATCGAAACACTTCAAAGAGTACCTTAAATGAATACAGTTTATTATACATACATTATAGTGCAATAATGTTGGAGAAAATATTATTTTACGCTTTGTAGAATAAATAAGCTCAAAAACTCACTTCCCTCAAATGCTTTTAAACTGGAAAGGCTAAATAACAGTAATAAAATAATTTCAAGAAGTGATTAGATTCAAGAGATTAAAGATGGTGTGACATAAGTACTAAAATTTTGAGAATGGCAATATCAACTGGGATTAAATATTCACTTTGGTCTCCACTACAGACATAAAACATTAAACTAGTTACTCTGATTATCCACTGAAATATTGATGTAAGAATAGATTACTTGGAGAAAAATGTAATTGCTAAATTTATAGCCTCATTCATTACTATCTCTATGAAAAATCTGTAGTTTAAAATCTTTGGGATAATACTTCTTGACCTCTTAAAGACACTAGGCCCCCCCCAATATCTAAGTTGGACATTATTGAAGAAGAAAGGTATGAAAAGAGAACAAGTGCAGCTTTTGAAAATACAATCCATATTCATGCTGAGAGTCAACTAGGATGTGTGTTTTATATAATGTAAATGAAGCATAAAATAGCCAACAGATTTCACTTTCATTGCTACCACATTTTCCATTTTATTAGAAAAACTGGGGCAAAGGCTTTTAAGAGATGGGTTTACTCCAGATTAGTAACATCTCCCAATCTCTCAATGACTAATCAATTACCATGTGAGATTTCTTTGTAACTTGCTTGCTTTTCCAGTGAATTATGTTTATTTGAAGGTAGTACAAGTGAAAATGATCAAGAGAACAGCCACTATCCTCCCATTGAGACAGTTTCCACTGCCATTTCTGTTTTTCATTAGTAAATGTCTCTTCTCACTAGTGTAGATTTATTTTAATTTTGCCCAAGATAATCAATGTTAGAAAACCCTGGTGGTGGAGTCCATGCTGGTTAAGGGATCCATATCAACTTTTCAATTCATCTCTGGCATTCTTAAAGATGCAACATATCCAACAGGAACATATAGGGTGTCTATCCGTCTATATGTCTCAGTTCCTGCACACCAGCACAAGAACCTTACGTTATACAACAGAACAATGTGTCCTAAGTGGGACAGAAGAGAACCAGGAAGAGTGCCGACAGTATCGACAGAAAGACAAGTCTATCTCAGAAGCTTGTGAGTTATGAGTATGCATTCTAAAGAAAACCTTAGTTTCATTAAGTTGATTTCATACAAGAGGTTGTTAGTGAAGGCAAAACTGTCAAAGAGAGAGAACCAGGATACATTACTCCAGCCCAATCAGTGTACTGGAAAGAGAAGGGATAAAAAGAGAAACTCTCAGAGAGACAGAGCAGGAAAGACGCAAACTAAAATAACCTGCGATCACCGTCTCCTTGCTTTACCCATGTTTCATCACACTATAGTTAATACCACTACCCAGTCTCAAAGAGGACTATAAATCCCTTATCCAGCATTTTGGGGCATATATCCTGCTAAGACACATGGGAATTTCTTTGCTAACCAAAGCAGTTCAGCAAGGAGAAAGTCACACAACAAAGTCCTGAACAAATCCCTGGACGTCTTATTCTGCGCAGCCATCTTGGGCGGTTTGCCCAGTGTAGCACAGGTAGATTTTTGATGATCAGTGTTCACCTGGGCATGTATGTGTGTGTGCACTCACCTCTACGTGTCATATCACTGGAATAAAAACGACAGTGAACTTAGTTAAGACGAGGTGAAAACTGACATGGAATCACAAGCATGTCAGAATCTCTTTAGAGGAGATTTCATCTAGCAGCTTTGACAGAATAATTCAAGAGGTTAAAACAATAACAACAAAAAAAAACAACCTAGCATTCCACAGTGTGCATACAGCTGCAGCTGGAGAGCCTCCCATTCCACCAAAAGCTGTTTTGTCAATGCAAGAGGAATAAATCAAGGAAGATGTGTTTCACCTCTAGTGGAGCCAAGTGATTGCAAGAATCAACTCGTTCATCATCTTCCATCAGTGAGAAATTTAGTAAATAGTAGTAGAATAGGAGTCGATAAATGTGCTTAAATAATACCTTGGCTTTTACTTGCTGTGCTTTTAATTTGGTAAATAAATGCCTTCCACTGGGCACACACCCTAGAGTCCAGCCCATGACATGGATTAAGTGCTCTGTTAGCTTGCAAAGCTGAACACAGAGGTCTAGCAAAATATAATGGTCCTGAAACATTCAGCCTAAATCTCCCTGCTGTTTAATTTCAAACACTAAAAAGGGGCATGAGGAGGGTGCAACGAAACTATGAAATTAAAAATACCACCTTTTAACAGGTTTAAGTCTGCTAACTGTACAAATAAAAGAGCTCTGCCTCTAAGCTGAGAAACACAAGTATGTGGATGACTCTATAATACAATTGCAAGATATTTTACTAATTACATTAACCTCAAAATAACTCTCCTAAGCAATACTAGGACAAATAACTATAGTCCCCTACTTGGCTTCACAAAGTAATGGAAGAATAGGAACTTAATATTATTTTCTAAATCATTAATGTTATCAGTATTCAGAGGACACAAGAAAACCTTCACCTAGGTTTCTGGTGCCCCTTTATTTTCCATATGAGTCCATTTTTTATGATATGGGTGGGCCACTTATCTTTAAAGTATAACATTTGGTGTCCAGACCTTGAAGTTTATGCAAGTGAGGGTAAGGAAACTTGAAACGATGTTGAATTTTTAGGCTTTTGTTGTTTATTGTTTTAACTTTATTGAAGGAACATTGCATCATAACATTATATATATTTAAAGAGTGCATCATAAATCAATATCTGTATACAGTACATTAAATTCACCACCAACAATCCAGTTCCACTCTTCATCATCAAACTGACTCCTTTTCCCAGTTTTCCTATCCCTCCCCTTCCCTCCTGGTAACTACTAATTTGATTCTATAGACTAGAAGTCTAGTTTTCGTGGCCTGAGAACCATATTTCACGACGAACACTAGATAGAACTCATAACTACTCCATCTACAGAAGAAAAACTGAGCAGTATATTGATGGGGGAGAGAGGAGTCATAACTTGTTTTGCAGATATCTGTAGAGTTTACATGTACATGTAGATGTACCATATAGCCTCGACTGGAAATTATAAGAAAAAAACTCCATTAAATTAAAAGGAAAATGCGCTATTTATACATGAAGTGGATTCCTCTAAAAGAAGCTAAAGTTTCTATCACTGGAATTAAAAAATAAAATAAAATGGAAAAATAAATGTCAGGATATTAAAAAGGACATTTCGAAATTCATACTAGGAGTAAAAAGAGATGCTTTGTAGGTTTTTTTCTATCCTTGAGAGCATTCAAAAACAGGTTATCATTACTTAATCAAAAAGAAAAACTTCATAAAACACAAGTCTGCCAATCCAGTCCCTCTGAAGGAGACAGCAGGGGCAGGGCTGGTAGAAAAGAAACCAGATGACTTAGAGAGCAGTAAATAGCAGAAAGTCAACTGGTCCTGAGGGAGGAGAATCAGAGCCCTTGAGAAATGTATTGTCCTTGACCAAGTCAATTTGACCTTATAAAGCAAAGCTTTGTTCAAATTTTTATAAACATTTAACTTATGGGCATGCTGTGTAGTTACCATGATCCAAAGGTGGCATGGTGATGGAGCACAGCAGTGTTTCTAACCTGGGGTCTCCAGGGTGTGTACTTCAGCATTTACCACATTTTGTGGTTGGATAAACTGAAGCACCAAGAAACTAAAAGGGTAGCTAAAAGAATAATGCATTCAGCCAGGGGCAAAAACAACTTTTCCAGATTTCTGCCTTTTTACTAACTGTTTCTGCACAGAGAATTAACAAAAATGAGTCTTTGAACAAGGCAAAATAACAGTGGAGATGACCTTCCTAGCACTCACCTTTGCTAGAAGAGGGGTCATTTCAACTCTACTTGGCTACCCACACTCTACAAGCTATTCCTAGCTTTATCTCACCAACCAGGGTAACACAAAAAAGTTAGCAGTTCTAGAGGATTTACTATTTAATTTTTAGCATCGAATGCAGCAATACTTTCTTATTTCAAAACAAATGTGTTATATGCTGAGTTACTCCAGAAGAATGTGACAGTCAGAACTGGGCATAAGAATCAGAAAGGGCCTCAGAGTTTCTCTTTGTTCTTTCCCATATTTTAGAGGCCTGGGGTCTAAGCCTACTCTAAAAAGGGTAGAGCAGCGTAGTTCAGCAGCCCCCCAAAATAACCTAGAGTGTTTCACATACAGACGCCCAGGTCTTCTCACCAAGTTAAAACTTCAATGAATGTGGTCTCAGAAACTTGATTTTTGAAAAAACTTTATAAATGATTATACAGCTCACAGAAGAATCACAGGGTCTGTCATTCATTCCTAGACTAATATCCTAGATCTGCCTTGTACAGTATGTTAGTCACATGATTTATGAGAACATAAAACATAGTTCATATCCAAACAGATGTATTATAAATGTAACTACACCAGATACACCCTAAACATAGTCCATATGATAAAAATAGATTATTTGTTATAAAGATAACATTTGGGGTATACTGTGTTAAATATACCATCAAAATCACTTCCTCTTGGGGAAGAATGGGAACTCCAGATAATGCTGGGGGAATGTAAAGTGCAGCCACTTTGGGAAACGAATGGAGAGTCCTCAAAAAGTTAAAAATAGAACTAGCATATGATTCAGCAATTGTACTTTGATGTCTCTCTCTGAAGAATACGAAAACATTATTGAAAAAGATGCATGCACCTTTATGTCCACTGCAGCACTACTTACAATAGCCAAAAAATAAAAACAAGCTAAGTGCCCATTGACAGATGAGTGAATAAAGGTGTGGTACATCTACTCAGTGATAAAAGAAAAAAGATGAAATCTTGTCATTTGCAACAACATGGATGGAACTACAGGGGATCATGCTAAGTGAAACAAGTCAGAAGGAGAAAGACAAACATCAGATGATCTCACTCATATGTGCAAACTAAAGACAGCAAACAATCAGAAAAAATACAACAAAAACTCATCCTTGGACTCTGACAACAGAACTGAGATTACCAGTGGGAAGGGGGCCAGCAGTAGAAGCCATGGGTAGTGAGGAATCAATGAACAGTGATGGAGGACTATTAGAAATTCACATTCCTCATTCCTTTTTCCTTTTAAAAATGACTAGAAATGTAAAACTGAGGTATACAACCTACGGATGTTGTATTAATACCTCTTACATGTCTACAAATTTTATTTTTAAGTATATGCTTCCCATACATTGCCTCATTTAACTCATTTTCAATATAAAACCATACAGAGGAAATCAACCAAGCTCTCTCAAATTATCTTATACTGATGTCTTTGAGTTTATAAACCTTTTTGTCCTATACTATGTCTAACTCACTCTAGCTTCAATTTAAACTCTAATTTCTCTTTAAGGCAACAGTCATTCCTCTTATTTCTGTAGAAATGAAGCTACCGTTAGCTTTCTAACCTTGGGGAGATATTTTCCAACAACTTTATCTTCAAAACACAAAACCTATTAAACATTATATCAGAATTATAAATTGGTGATCAATCACTACTTGTCTAACATGGTTTTGGCTCAAGTATTCATCGCTTTCCTATTTATGGTGCCTAATAATCAAAAATGCCTCTGTGTCTAATTCACTGAGGGAATAAAATTACACTCTCTCTAATCTGAAGAAAGTTCATTTCTACAGAGGAGAAGATTTTTCCTCCTGTGTGCAAGAGATGATATACTATCATGAGGAACAAGAACAGCTGATTTGGCAGAAGGAAGAGGATATTTCCAGAGAGAGAAATATCAAGAGCAGAGGGCAGAATGCTGCCTTGAGGATGACATCGCATCAGTAGAATACAGCCTGGTTTGTATGACAGCACATGAGGAACATGTGTGGTGATGGGTTCATGTGGGGGGCAAATTCTGAGGAGGTGCCCTGCTCCATACAATCATCTTATATGTTCTTGATTCACCAATTCAACTATGAGCACTGTGCTTGTACAAATGAAATTAATGCCACATACTTAACTACTTAGTTACTGGCTACATTGCACTGTAGTTGTTTACCAAAAGTAACAAGACAATTTTCATTTGATGGAAGTCACCTCTGAGGATGAATGATGAGACCTGGATTCCAGCACCAGCCCAAGAAGTAGCTGCTCAATAGGGAACAAGACACTAAAACACAAAGGCTTTGTTTCCTTCTTTGTGGAGTACTTATTTGAGACTCAAATAAGACACTGTCACTCATTGCCATTTTGTACTATGATTCCAAAATAGTAAACTAGGAGGAGCAAGGGCCTCATGTCCTTTTCCAATTTTTAAAAGAAAGCACACCATATAGATCATATAGTTGCTATTTACCTCAAATGTATTATTAGCACACATAGTAGGTACTCAATAAAAGACAGGGCTTTCCTCCTATTATTATTATTTCGAAAGCTTGACAAGCCACATCTAAATTTTCATGCACACAAAATTAGCATCAGTTTTTGTCAAATATGAAGAAAAGAACTCTATGTTCATAGATATTAAAATTTATGGAGAAATGGAGCTGCAGCATTCATGAGAAGACATGTCATTTTATATTATGGAGGCAATTCTTCCACTCATTAGTCCTTGAATTCACGAGTTTCCTACCAGGAAAGGCAGCTACATTTCTAGAATGTCATTGACAATGGAAGAATGTTGCTTCTTTAGAGAATAGTCAAACCCTCTCTCACACCAGGAGCAATTCACATATACTCTGCTCAGCAAAACAATGAGCAAGAGAGAGAACGCTCTTCCAATGAAACCTCTCCAACTTCTTTCTAAGCATGACACATTTTTATTAGCACATTCTTCTGTTTTGCTGATTCCATAGTGTCCCATTAGCGGCAGTCCAAATGCTGCCAACAAGGCGTGCCACACGCTCACAGGAGAGGCACCATGTTGAGGTCTGCTACAACTGGCAGCAATGGAGAGTGCATAAGGCTGGGTCTTTGGACACCTGAAACAGACCACCAACCCAGTGTATAGCCCTCAGTTGCACATGCACAAGAACTGATTTCAGAGAAAACACAGCAAAAGGTCACTGTGTAAAGCATGTTTTCTAACTGAACATGAAGAAGGCAGACAGCAAATTGTCTTGCTCACAGTTAGAATTTTGTTTGGTGTCTTTTGGAGGGCATCAATAAAAACATATTGATTCATAAAGGCTCACTAAATAATATGTGGAAACACGCACACCTATTTGTTGTTTTTTTTTTTTTTTCTAACTATTTTAAAAGGTAAATGATAGCAGAAAGAAAAGCCTAAATGGGATCTAAACAGAAAAGCTTGATTACATGGAGATATATATACACATATACACACACACATATATACATGTACATATATATAAGTACCTATGATGTATAAATATCTAGTGATAAACTTCCTTGTTCATGGTAATAATGCAGTAACACTGATGTGCACAAATGGCAAAATTAAAACCAGTCGATATCAATGCTGATGTCAAATAACAAAGGGATAAATTACAACTTCATTACAAAGCATAACTTTAAAATCTCTAAAAGCAAGAGCTGTACACTTATTCAGTCTCTTCAATAGAGATCTGATAGATTTTTCCCACCAATATACATGCTATTTAGTCCTCCATGCTAATAATTCTCACCTCCTTCCAAAACCATTAGTTATTAGGTGAGGTTTTAAGGCCACCGCTGATGCTCCAGGCCTGTCTAGCAGAACTGGAGCCTGGCTCCCCGGGTAGAGGGTGGAGGAAATGACTAAGCTGGAGCCAGTTCAGATGGACCAAGAGGCTACGCTGGCCCTAAAGTGTCAGACAGATTCTTTACCTTTTCTTACTGTGCTTGTGAGACAATAAACATAGATGCGTACCCAGATTAACAAAGACGACCCTTCCCTGAGAGTAAACCTCCATGATGGGCGCGTGTGTGCGTGCGTGCATGTGTGTATGTGTGTCTCTAAGAAGTAGTGCTTTGGGGCAAAGAGTCCCTAAATGGGAGGGAATGACAGTGAAGAAAGAAGGACATAACACTGGACAGGAAAGGGAAGAGTTTAAACTTCCATAATTTAGTCTAGGTCAAGCCATGCAGAGAAAGACGGCAACAACCAAGCTAGAACTTAAGTCCAAGGCTCTGGTAATGCCAGAACAAAGGAGTCACACATCATTTCTGACCTGGATCCCCTACTTGACTTGCCTTTATACAAAGGTGATGTTTATAGTTCTCCCAGGTCCACCCATTCAATACATATATAAGCCATGAGAGAAATATAGACACATCCTTTCAACATATTGAAATGGTAGTGTCTCTAGAAAAAAACCCAGGGCATTAATGCATTTAATTAATATGGCATCAGTATGATTTCTATACTCACTTGTATTCTAAATTGTAGGCTATTAAGGGAGAAAGGGAAGGACAGGCACATATCTGATTCCCTAAGGAGGAACTGGTGTCTTCACAAATGCATCTGCTAGTCTATTCTTGGGCTGCGGCTTCCACAAACGCCAGACTAATTGTATTCAATTTAATGGAGGTAACAGAGATATTTCCTATCTTACTGCAAGACTGGCGGTTTCTTATAGCTCCACAATGGTGACTACCTTCATGGACAGTCAGAAAGGCACTAGCGCAGAGGGGAAAAAAAAAAAGGAAGAGAAAATGTTAGTTGATTCTAATGAGAAGTTTCCTAGGAGGTCAGATTGGTCCCTAAATTTCTAATCAAGCAAATATGTATGAGTCACAGATTTGTGAGTGCTATTAAATTCTATACACATTCATAAAAACTCTACAGCTTCTACAAGGGGGTTCTTTAATTTCATATTCTTTTCTTGTTAAAAAAATGGGGGCGGGGCAGTCACTCAAATGTTTCTTCATTAGCAGGCCACAAAAATGCACAAGATTCCTCCCCACAGGAAGGCCAGTCAGCTGTTTAATTGGCACGACTTGTGAAACTGCAAGCATTCTTCTACACAAAAATCCACACGCAATTTTTATCCTCCTTATGCAAGGCACTGATGCCACTTAAGAGCTGCATCAGTTTAAAAGAAGGTGTTAATGAGTCCGTTTGTTGTGATACCCATGGCTATATTTTGGAAACCACGTGGAGCTGTGAATTCTTCTACTAATAAGTGATTCTTGAAGATTCTGGGCTGCTTCTGCTCTACCTCCTAAGAGTTTGTTCAGATTTTCAAAGGCCCAACGCCCAGCCGAAGTCAGTGACTGTCCTCTGGGTTCTCTGTTGTCTCAACACAAAGCCACACATTGAAGCAGGAATGCCGACCCGAGACCTCATCCCTCTTCTCCTCCCCCACATACCTGATTCATCAGTAAGGTTCTTGAAATTTGAGTTGGACAGTTTTGAACACAACATTTAAGACACTGTAGACACAGAGAGAAGAACTGAATGTGGCAGAGTCAGCAGGTGAGAATTAGCCTCCACACTAGGTTTGTGTCGAACAGGATCCTACTGAGATAGGGAGAGGCAATGGGGCAGGGTTTTCCTTTACCCTGTCCTGCTCTGTTTCCCACGAAGTTCTACCTTTTCTTGGATCTGGGTATTTTTTGTGTTAATTGTTTGTTCTGCATCACCATGAAGAGCCCTGAGCAGACTTTGATGGCATTCTGACATATATGTTGAAGACAGGAGAGCCAAATGCTCAGTAAAACCCAGTTCACAGAGATACTTCTGTGCTCACTCGCTCAGTGACAGGGGTGCACGGTAGGAGGGAAAGCAAGCTGCAACAGGGGCTTTAAAACCATCATGAATGGACACTGAGATTAGCAACAATATGCCCCAAATGACTATGCATGTCAAGTCTGGAGCAAGCTTCTGGCACCTGCAGAAGGAATGAAAATGAAATGAGATGCTGGCAGCGACTCCCGAGGCCCGTGAGGAAACAGGTTGAGTCTCTGATAACAACTGCTCCCTGGGGGCTGCAAGACTGCTGTTAGCAAGCAGAGGGAGGCAGGACTGACTATAACACACCTCAGAGGTTGCGTCTGAATACTGCAGACACCAGCCCTGAGCAGTCAGAACCAACAACGACCAGGGCAGACTTCTTTTTATAATTCAATAAAAGCAATATTTGAAACCAATTAGCTCCAAGGTGGTTCTAGCTCCATCTCTATGTTCAAACCTGAGTACTCACACTCCGCAGTGGGCCAGGGGCTCAGAGCTTTCAACGGGAAATGAATGCATTCTCACCCGATTTAAATTCACTCACCTGAGTACTGCTCAGCGGAGTTGAAAATAAAGCACAGTGAAAATCCAGAAATCAGAGTCAAAAGTCCCATTGTCTTCACTACACTAATTGACTGTGTCACAGCTATTCTTTCTCAGATGGTCTCACAGCTGTGAATCTGGGATGATGATTTCTTTGTTGGTTTGTTTAGAAAAATGAAAGCAGAAAGATGACACATTCAGATGTCTCTTCAGCAATCACTTTTAAGAGTTTCCATTTCCACAGGGAAATTAATAACCCAAAAGGTGAAAGATGTCATCATAAATAAGCAAATGAAAAGATATTTAGAATGTTTAAAAAGAAAATTTATTTGAGTAACACCTAGGCTTGTGTCATTTTTTTTTCCTTTTTAAATCTGTAAGTTTGACCTGTTACTTCAAGCAAAATAAGAATGGAGTGTTATACTGGCTGATTCATTCCATGTTATATTGCTTTTCTGCACACCAACTTGTTCAAATGGCTCTGGTGGAGAAAATAAATCATTTGTACAGCCCACTACTTAGCCACATCAATCCTACTTAAAATTTTTATCCAAATCTAATGCAAGTACCCAAACTCATCTTGCCCCATGGAATCTGATGTGAAAATCACTAGGTACATCCTCCCTCAACTGTGTTCTAGATGTTCACTCCTAAGGGTAGTCCCCATGTTTCAACTGGCTCATTTTAAAGAACCCTCAAATAGCCAATTTTCACCTCAGTGCAACCACGCTTGCTATTGAATCATAAATATTAAACATTCCCCAATTATTATCGCCTATTTATCTGCTATGCTTCTGAAAAAGTACACCTGCAGCTGAGATAAAACCACGTGGCATGTCATCGTCAGTAGACCAAGGTCTTCCACATTTTCTTCTCTCCCAGTTGGACAATCACAACAGTGACTACTGACGATTCTTATGACAAGGGAAGCATCATAAAACAAATACTTGCTAAAACACAGCGTAGGTAAAGATGTCAAAGGCACCTGGCGTTTTCCTTATACATTATTCCACTTAGATAATCTTAGACACATTCTCAACATTAAATCCTATGATCGGTTTAATGATTTTTGACATTACATTGTCCAGGTCTTAACTGCTTTATGAGATAGTGGTTAAAACAAGGGCCAGATTTCAATGTGTTTTCAGTCATTTTATGTTTAAAAAAAATCAGTACAGCACAACTTTAAAAGTAACCTTTTTATTATTTGCTGGTTATCTACTTGCTTTATGTTGTTCCCTACATCTACTTTCTGTTGAGTAAAATCTGGTTTTGGTGATTTCACTACAGTAGCCAGCAGATACCATCCCTAGACCAAGTCAATCTTCCTATAGTTACATCAAGTACCTTGGACTCTTGCAATAATTCAGGGGGATATTAACAGTAGTACCAATAACAAAAGTTCACTTTGTTCACCACTATACAATATGCTGAGGGTGCAGAGTGAATTTATTCTCAAAGGAAAGCAATATCAGCTCAAATATATTCCTCCTGCATTGAAAGGATTTTCTTATTTGCTTGCTTGTTCGTCTGATTTTTTTGGGTGGTGCATGATAACATTCCAAATGTTAAGTAGTTTATAGAACTGAGGATAGGAACAGGGAATTTAGAGCGGGGGCCTTCATAACTGTGAGCCTATCTTCTGAAATGCCAAACTAATTTTAAAAAAGGTGACAGGAAAAAACAGTAGAGTATCAAAAGCAGTTGAGGATTGGAAATTCAAAATAACTAAGATCATTCTCTATTAACAAGTGAGAAGGTACTATATGTTTCTAACATGGTCAATATTTAAGAGAAAATTCA
Source organism: Solenodon paradoxus (assembly GCA_004363575.1). Taxonomy (NCBI): domain Eukaryota; kingdom Metazoa; phylum Chordata; class Mammalia; order Eulipotyphla; family Solenodontidae; genus Solenodon; species Solenodon paradoxus. The sequence goes on from RJWH01001030.1 coordinate 69,705, forward strand.
AGCTATCTAGTTAATAATGAGTTATACAGAGAGTATTTCAGAAACCAAAGTGTGCTTTCACTGGGAGATAGCAGAAAATTTTATGGCCAATGAGGAAGAGAGAGAGGGAGACTTCTCATCTCTGTCTAAACTTGAAAAAATTTTTTAAATAATTCACAATGTGTTTTTATAGCTTAAGTAACACATAAAGAGAAAAAAATAAATAAGTCAGATGGATTGCATTGTCAAAAAGCACCAGTAAATTCACTTCTCAACCCTAGAATTCAAATCAGAACCACCTAGTCCTACTGAGAAACTTGGCTAACCATTTAGAGAAAAGTAAAGCACGATCCTGTTATTCATCAGAACATAAATATAGAAAATTGTCAGATCAATTACAGATTTAGAAAAAAGAAAACAAACTTTAAAACTACAAGCAGAAACTCTATAATAATTTTTATAATAGCAATGGGGGATTCAAAATTTTCTAAGCAGAATATCCAAGACAAGTTTGTTTTAATATAATCACCTCTGCCCCAAACCTCCCCTTCTCCAAACAGAATGCTGATTTAGTATCTGAAATGATGTCTAGCTGTCAAAACCTTGAGGAAACTCCCGGAATAACTTGGATTTACATGCTAGTTGAGTTTCTTTAAGCTCTGTGGAAGTCATCAGAGATTATTTTCTAATAAATGATCAGAGATAGAGAAAAATAATGTCTTCCTGTTCAACACCCAGAGCACGTATTTCTATTTCCATTTTTACTAGTAAAACTAGAAAAGATCAGGTTTACTATCACTTCAAAACTGAACCTTAAAAAGTTAAACGAAATCTAGGAATAAACTAAACCATCTGTGTGGAAACAAGAGAATCTCCTCACAAGGAAGTTCTAATCCTTCCACCCTGGTTAGAGTTTAAATTAGTTCCTGGTAAAAACACGACCCAAAACCTGGAACATATTATTTTTTAAGCAAGTCAACTTTCTTCAAAATTTTCAACTGCATCTACAATTAAAGCCTTCTTAGAGGTCTGGTTCTTAAATATCGCTTTTAAAAAAAACAAAAAAAAACTGTTACAATAGTATAGCAGAGTTTTTGTTTTCACTCTAGAATTTCAGATGGGTAAAAAAAGAGTTGGAAGGACCATACTGGTCTAGAAGATTATTTTAAGATATGCAGGGTGAATGACGATTCTTAAGAGTATATCCAAGGTCCAAAAAGAAAGCTATCCTGTGAGGTAGATGGGAATAGTATGTGTTTTAACTACATGACAACAAAGTAATCACTAGAAAAGCTGAAGTTTAACGACAATCAAATCCTGTAACAAAGCCACACAACATAAATATTCAAGAGGACACAAAGAAGGCAGAAGACATAGCTTCTGCCTCCGAGTGACCTACAAACACATTTTCATCAGAAGTTTCTTGGATCTCTTCTGGATTTCCATGTATATCTTGAGTACAGATCCCTTGGTAAGATTACTAGAGCAGGGTGAAAATTGAGCTAGTAGGATCGATTAGTGCGGTAACAGGAGGTTCTCAACCTGAACAGAACTTTAAAGGATCTGGAAATCTTTAAAACAAAAAAGGATAGTAATAGTGGGTCCCATACCAATCAAGAACCTGAGGATGGCTCTAGGACACAGGTATTTCTTGAGAGTTCCCAAGAAGATTCTAATGTATAACCAGTATTAAGAGCTATGCAGCAGAGTCTATAGCCTATGAAATTCTATACTACAGAAAGTTTGTAGAACTCTTCTACTAGGAAAAAAACAAACCAAAAAAAAAAAAAAAAAAAAACCAAACAACTATCCTCTGCTCCCAATTTAAAAGATGGTTAAAGTAGCTCCTCTTTTCTCCACTTTTTATGATTTAAGACTGTTCTCACTACTTTCACATAGTATTTGAAAAGATCTTAGCCATTCTTTAAGTTGAATGGGTGATTTGAGAAATCTGCAATAAGTATTTCAGCCTTTGCACACTATTACACGTTCCCTGAGTAGAGACAAGCTTTCATCAAGATCAAATTGTCTACTTTTACATTTTGCCATGTGACTTACATGATGGAAGAAAATCAAAGGGCAATCTTCATCAACACCACCACAGCCATCGTCCATCATAATGATCACTGTCGTCATCGTCACATCCCCATCATAATCCTCCTCCTCATCATTAACCTTTTTGATGCTTGTCAGCACTACTATGATAGCTGCTGTTTTTAGAATTGAGCAGTAAAAGAATTTGGTAGCATCCAGCTTCTGGCTATGTTCTTAAGGAGTCTAAGAGGGAGGAAACAAATAGCTGAATGGCTTCTGTGTGTGTGTGTGTGTGTGTGTGTGTGTGTGTGTGTGTGTGTGTGGTCTGTTAAAGCCTAGTCTCCAGATGTCCAACTCCAAATTGCCTAAACAATAGCAAAGAAGGGGCGTGGGTGGAGATCACAATCCCTAATTAGGAAACCTGAGAGTGGTATCTTCAGAAACCTAAGATGCAGAGGACATGGACCATCACTAAAGCAGATTCGCTTTGCCTTGACTGCACATTGTAATTCATGGTTGCTCTTCCAAGTAAACAAACAGGTACTGGCAATCTTTGTATGCCATTCCTAGCATTAATCCACTACATGAGGCAACCACAGTCCCTTAATAGAAACAAGACACTACCTTGACCGTGAAATTTAATGGAACCAGGTCATTTTATATGCTGAAGATGAAACCAGTGTGATCCACGATGTGTTATAGAGCAATCTCTGTAGACTGCATACCTGCCTTCCTCTCCAAAGAGTTTTCTGCAGCTCAGTGGAATCAGAGCTTGGTAGCGTTTCTAGATAACTGGTCTTGGGAGCTGGAGCACACAGCTAACTAACTGTGCATGATAAACATGGCATAGGCCAGAGCTGTTTCCCATACCTGATTTTTAAAAAAGTAGTTCATTCCACTGGACAGGTTCCTTAGAATGAAAAGCAGAATCACACACTTTTCCATATCTGATCTTGTGAGAATTCCCTCTTTAAAAGACTGAATGCTCTATTTACATGCATTGAATTATTTTTTTTAAAGATTCCCTTTCATCAAAGACTCTGTTTTGTAACATGAAAGTTGACAGGGAAAGATTAAGTATTCTGTCCAAGGTCATAATGAAACTATAATATTTGGCATTAGACATCAGACCTTTTGGATTTGTGTTTCATTTTTTTCTGTCATTACATACAAAAGAAAAGGACGTAGGTGATGTAAATAGTGGCTATCCTTGGCCCAAGGGAACATCCCTGCAATTTCTGCCAAACCATGTGTTTTTACATAACACAATAGTGCTTACATTTTTAGCATAAGATCAGATCAGAGGAGCCAATACCATCAGTCTGAACAGACCTCCTCAGCCCTGTTATCGTCAGTGTAGGTGATTTTAAGTAGATTCCTAACTGGTACCCATTGGAGGGTCCTAAAAATAGGGCAAGGGAAGGAGCTCAGGAAACCTAGTAGCCAGTATTGTATTTACCACATACCTTAAGCACTTACAGTCAAGTAGCTGCAAACAAAATGTTAGACATTTACCAGAGATAGTCTAGATACTGGTACAGCAAGAGAGGGACAAAAAACATCAGGCAAAACAAGGAGGCAAGCCACAGCAGGTAGCAAGTTGTTTTGTTTGTGTGTTTTGTTCTTAATAAAAGATGTTCTGTTCATGAGACCGCCTCCTCTGCTCTCCTCTTAATACTTTCCTAGTGTTACAGGTAGGTGACACACAATCTTGTCTTTAACTGTGAATAAATCAAGAAGACAAGAAACATTATAGCTACTCAAAGAACTACATCACACTTCTTAACACATATGCCAAGGCCCATTCAAGGTCTGAAGAATATACATCAATAAACAAAATAAACACTATTCTTATCCTCCTGGAGATTATAGTCAAGGGGAGAAGAGAAAATATTTGTGTGTGTGACACAATGCTTCTTATAATATGAAATGCACAGATAAAGTTTGGCCGACGTGATGATTTAGAGTGGACAGGCATGTGTTTACAGGTAAAGTAGGCAACATCTGAGAACTATTTCATTCACTCAGTCACTCAATCCATGAAAACATTCGCAGTGTCTGTTGTGAGACCATTACTATTCTGAGCATTCAACAGTTTCACAAAGTCTCTGTCCATTAACGTGTAGTATTTGTATTTTATATAAGACATCTAACTTATGTTCATAGTTGTCTTGTTTCTTAGAAAAATATCAAGAGAATAATGTACATGTTTAAGGAATCCGAAATGCAATAGAAATCAGAAATAAGGTTAGACAGTTTAGCTTGAAAATCTCAGGATGGCCTTTCATCCACTCTGAGATCAGGAAATCTTTTACTCCAAGGTTAAAAACAAACAAACAAACAAACAAACAACACACACACACACACACACACACACACATTTTTGAAGCCCCTGGTGCTGTGGGCCACCATTGGAAATGTCCTACATGGAGGCTTCATGAATTAACCTGACACCTAGCTTTCAGTGATCTCTCCTTCTCAAGTGTGCCAGTAGTTTCCACCTGGATTACAGGAATAATGAGAATTAATAAAACACTTGAAAGAAGAGATTCAGCTATCAACGAAGGTTTTTTTCATAGGGGAGGGGCTTCAAGGTACTCTGCTCAAGTCAAATACTGAAGCTTAGATAAAGTCCAGTCACATTTTGCACTGCAGTGTACAAAGGAAATAAAAAACAGTTCCCATAGAAACATAATCCAGCTTGAGGAAAATCTGAAAAGGCAGTCATTTGGGCTTTGTCTGAAAAATCAGAAGATGGAAGGAACTCTATTTATGCTTCTGCACCAATTTGCTGTACAACCTTGGGCAAGTAAGATAGTATCTTTGAGGCTGTTTTCTCATCACAGTAATGATATGAGCCTTTCAAATATCTCTGTAGAGTGCAGTTCAACCTGAGCAGCTCTGCTTTTATCTGTTTTGACTGTATTTCTGGGTAAGATTTCATTTAAAAAATAAGTGCCATGGTGAAAAAAAGAAAGGATAATTACTGGAAGATATGTTCTCAGAAACTCTTTCCACACCACAATGCTAAGATTCCTAATAAGAATCAAAGACTGCTTCTCAGACTTGTGCCAGAGCAGGGATAAGGGCACCTTTCTGAAAAACAAACTTTTCCTGCCTTACAAAGCCACTTGCAATCTTTTCCTTTTTGCAGTTGGAAAGGACTAGCATGGTTCCACCAAAACTTTATTTGGGCAACTGAGCTCAGAAATCATTACAGCCAGTTCCCCCAAAGGATTCTTAGTCTTAAAAAAAAAATTGTAGTTTCCTTTACCCATAAAGTTTTCCCTTGTTGAAAGTGTGTGGAGAGGAGAAAAGGCAAAATCAATAGTATCTTTGCTAAGCTGCTACTTCATCCAATAAATATTTAGTGAATGCATACTATGTTCCAGACATTAGTTGCTCTTGGGAATTAACTAGATTTTCTCAAGTTAGAGGAAAATCCTCAATTAAATAGAAATTCAGGACCTAAACAATGTAGAGTTACCTGTGCACATGGACTGGAACATTCATTACTGTTGACATCTAAAGTCTCCCCAATTTTATTTATATAGTCAACAAAATCCAATCCCAGCAACTTTTTGGTAGATAGTGAAATGCCAAAACTAAACATGTAAAGACAAAGACAATAAATAGTCAACAATTCTGAAGAACAACAAAGTTAAAGTAATCCCTCACCTATTGTGGGAGTTACCTTCCAGAGATGCCCGGGACAGGTGAAATCCGCGAAGTAGCAGCGTTATCATTTATTGTATTATTTATATATATTTTAAGGTTTTATAAACCCTACTCTCCTATAAACTCTTCCCACACTCTTACTAACCTCTCCCACACTCATAAACACTTTCGACACTCTTAAACCCACGTGATTTTAACAACATATACAATTCTATGTGAGTACTCACTAGTGAAGTAGAGTAGATCGCAAAATCCCACGAAATAGAGAAAATTCTGTGATACAGAAGCAGATGTACATATTTTTTAAAGCCTGAGATACAGTGAAGTCGCGTAAGTGAACCGTGATACAGCGACGGACGACCCTACCTACAACCAGTTTGGAGACTTACTACACAATGACAGTCATCAAGAGAATGTAAAACTGGTGAAAAAGTAGCACTTAGACCAATGGATGAGAACTAAAAAATAGAATCACACAAATATTTCAATAGATTTTGGCACAATACAAAAACAATTCAATAGAAAAATGACAGTTTTTCAACAAATGTTTTTACAGTTGGATATTCAAATAAATACCTAAACAAATCTATACATAGATCATACTTCATCTCAAAATTAACTACAAACAGAATAAAAAAAAAAACTATAACATTCCATAAGAAAACATTAGGGAAAATCCATGTGGCATTGAGTTCAGTAATACTGGCTTTGATATATCAAAAAGTATGATCATTGAATTGAACAACAAAACAAAACGATAAATCAGACTGTCAAAATTACCAACAACTTTTGCTCTGCTGAACATCGTGCAGACTGGGATAAAGAGTTTTCAAATCACTTACACAGTCAGGAAAAACAAAACAAACAAACAAAAAACGAGAATGTTGAATTCAAATATACATAGAAATATATAGAACTCTCAAAACTCAACAATAAGAAAGTAGAAACCTCAATTTAAAAATGGGTAAAAGATTTGAGTAGATATACCACCAAAGAAAATGCTATGTAAAATAAGCATATGAAGAGAATCTCAGTATCATGAGTTACTATAAAATTGTTAATTAAAACCACAACATCATGCCATTAGAACTTGTACCTATTAAAAGGATAAAATTAGACAGAAAACAAACACGGACAACACTAAGCATGGGGAGGAACTGGCACCTTTCTACAGACCACTGGGAATGCACAGTGCAGAATGGCACAGTAACTTAAAAACCGTTTGGAAGTTTTGTATAATAAAGTTAACATGTACTTCCCATATGACCAAGTATTCCCATTCCTAGATATTTATAAAGGAAAAATGAAAACTTATGTCCACACAAAAACATCTGTGAGAATTTTTAAAGTGCCTTTATTCATAATTGTCCCAAATTGGACATAACTCAAATATCTTTCAGCTCAGAGATCATTCAAATGTAAACAAATTGTAGTTCTTCCACACAGTGGAATTATTACTCAGAAAAGAAAGGAGATAAACTACTGAAACATGCCCAACATGGATGAAACATAAAAGGATTATGCTAAGCAAAGTAAGCTAGACATAAAAGTCTACACATACTCCTACCTAGAGGATCTTCTAGAAATGCAAAACGACAGGGATCTGGGTGGCCAGCAGCTAAAAACAAAGGAAACGCTTCACTACACAGTGGTAGTAGGAGGGAGATCTTTAGGGGATAACAGAAGTGCTCTGGAACTTTAATGTGGTAGCGATTCTATGACTATGTGTTTGTTAAGATTCATGGCACTAAAAATTCTGTGTTTCTAACTTTAGAAAAATATTTTAAGAAGCTATGAGTACGTGTGACAGTATGTGTACATGTAGATTTCTCTATTTTTATCACTACCTAACTGTTTGGTTATATTGTGGGAATATTTTTTTCCTGAAATCTTATGGTGACTATGCATCGAAACATTCAATAGTTATGCGCACACTTAGCTTTAATATGGGAAAGGATATATTCCTTCTGATTTCCATTTTTCTCCCTGTTAAATAACACATCTTTGAGGCATTCTAACAGACATGTAAATGAACAGGCAAACATTAGCAGAAAACAGTGTCATTGGGTTTACTGTCCAGATCTGACTACCCAGGTAATTATAGTTTAATATAACGTGACAAACAGACACACACAGAGATGGTCACACTAATGGACTTTTACATTTTATCCTTTTCATTTTGTTAACACCCTATGATTATTAAAATAAGGATGTTTATTCCTCTACTGTCAGTTCTATGTGATCATTTATAAAAAGTCAAAACAGGAATACATTTTTATGAACACAAGCAAGACAGAGAAGAAAGGATATAGATATCCCTATAATGTTAAAATGTTGATGTTGAGTGAACTAAAAAAAAAAGATAGTAAATCATGACATGTGAACATGTTTAAAATATACTATTAGCTTAGCTACCAACAATTCTTTTTTATATTTTCATCAAAAGTGCTTGTCTAGAATGATGTGAATAATCACAAACTTTCCTGGGCAATGTTGATTCCAAATGATCTAGATATGAAGAAATAATCACAGTTTAGTCTTCCATTTTAAAACCTATTCTTTCCATAATACAGCCTTTCTCAGAAAGGGATGATATTCAATATAATGGGGTGTCTCTGTCTGTTTGAAGGATTACTACTGGAAACCAAAAGTAGTTTGTACTCAAAAACGTTATTAGGATGTATTCTGTACCTATACTGATAAGTACACACATACACACACACATACATGGTAGTTAAACACATATCTGCATACACTATATACTACATACATGTGTATAAGTTTGTGGTGAAATGAAATACTAGAATTAAAAATGAATATGCTCAGAGACTATAATCCTAACTGCCACCTACTAGCTATGGGACCTTGGATAAGATATGCATTCCTTAACTTTCAGTTTCTTCAACTACAAAGTCCATTCAAGCTCTCCAATTCTATGAAAGTTCTGAGGAAGTCCTTCAAAGGAACCTAAGCACTTGGGGTTTACTTCTCCTGCCTGGCCTCTCTCCCATCTCACTCAGTGTCAAATTCTTGCAAGGAAATGCACACTGAAGCTGAGGCTAGCAGTGACTTTCACTGTTAAAAACTTTCTAGATCAACTGATTCTACAATGATCTTTCAGTATCCACCCGATATAGTTGGAGTAAAGCACTGCCTTGGAAAATGAGTACAGATACATTTTATCATGGTTGGGAAAATGGCACTGCTTGCGTCCACTATGAAAAAAAAACACGAGAAGTCATAGGAAAATTCCATTTAGTCAACAATAACTTCCAGGAAATGTTTTTGAAAAGCAATTTATGTAGCTTATCAACACCTCGGCATGCAAAAGTAAAAATGAGACAGGCAGGCTTCAGGGGGGTGGGTTCCCTGGCTACATGTTTATGGAGATTCGTAGCTGCCCAGTCACTTAATTTTTTTTTTTTTTTGCTTCTAGCTACCCCTTGCACCACTTATTGTTCAGTTTCCAGCTACCCCTTTGCATCACTGCTAACTTAATTTCTAGTTGTTTCCATTCAGAGTAAAAGCCAGAAAAACAAGCAATTGAAGCTGTGTACCACGTGGCCCCGAGAAAGCTGGAAGGACGGGATGAAGGACAGCCTGGGACAGGTCTGTTCCCACTGAAACTGCCAGTCAGACTGGACCACACTTGTTTAAAGACCCCAGATCCTAAGCCTGCTGAATGACCACCAGGAGTCCTGTCCTCCATGGTGATGTTACCTCTGTATGGGCCCTAATAAACCTTCTCTGAGGAAAAGTCAGGGCTCCGAGTCATTTCTGTTACCTCAGAGGTCAAGGACCCATGGGGGTCCCAGAAGGTCCACAGCAATAATATTAAGGTTTGTCAATTATTATCATCATGTGATAGGGAACTCACCTGAAGGGCTCAATTACTATGTTTTTAGAAGTAAAAGTAAATACAATCTGAGGGATTAAAGTCCGCTATCTCTAGCCTGTTTCAGGCACTATTTTGTTGTCATGAGGGAAGGAAAAGAGAGGTAAAATCTCATTAAAACACACTAAATTATGTGAACTCCATAATTAATTGAAACTGATACTAAAACACTCATAAATGTAGAATGCTCAGAAACATTCAGTTTTGCATTTCCTTGCCTTTTAGTCCCTTGAATCTTCAAACATAATATACAGTGAAATCACTGAGTTTCAGTGATTGGGATTTCAGTGTTGGGATTCTAAATTCAGCAACTTAAATTCACATGGATATTATTTTTACATGCTCCAGTTCAACACACCAAAAGGAAATATAGTCACATATAATAATAGTTTCCTACAGGAAAGAAGTGCTAAAAGCTGATCAGAGTTGTAGCTAGAAATGAAGTTGAAAATTAGAAAACGAATCAACTGTGATAATGTGATTTTAGAACCTGTTAAAAAAAAAGTTGTGAATATAGAATGTCGATTCCTGGAAACAGTTTAGCATGAGGGAAACTTCACCAAATGAACATGCATCTTTATGGAAATAAATGCCAGAGGAATCTTTTTTAACTTCTTTCACATTTGGTATTGGTTAAATATTTCCAAATATCAAATATATTTTGCCTTTACCAGGTCAGCTCTCTCTGCAATTTCAAGCCAGTTGGTGAAATCTGAGAGAAAGCACTATGTGAAGAACACATAGCTTGAATCCACAATCCTCTAGTCTATGGAATCAAAGAATGTCAGAGCATTCCATATTAATTAGAGGACAGGGTTCATTTTCATCAGGAGTCAAAATAATTTTATCATGTACCACCTGATTTCTATTATACACAACATTCCCCACCCTTAACTTCTAATGCCCCTCCTTTCTCCATCATCTGGGTTAAAGTAGCTACCATCAGTTGCATTGAAAATTAGATTTGGCTAAGCTGACCATACATACTATTTTAGATGAGACAGCAGAATTTTTATTCATTTAATTAAAACATCCCATCATTTTAATTTAAATGATTTTGTTGTTTTTTGTTTGTTTCTTTTGTTTTTGTTTTTTAAGGAAAGTGCAGTCAGGAATGAAGGTGAGTAGGCAGGCAGGCAGGAAGAGAGAGGAGAAAGAAGCATCTTTATTTTATTTTATTTTATTTGGTTGCTCACACTGGTTGCTTCCTCTCGGGTCTGAGACTCAAACCCAGTTGGGTATGTGGCTTGCCCCTTTGGAGACGATCGACCCAACTGCTGCTTAAAAAAAATGGGCGGATGACCTTAATGCACACTTCTCCAAGGACAAGATACAAATGGCCAACAGGTACATAAAAAGATGTTCCACTTCCCTTGTTATTAGGGAAATGAAAATCAAAACAACAATGAGATATCACTTCACAATGGTTATTATCCCAAAGAATGGAAACAACAAGTGCTGGAGAGGATATGAAGAAAAGGGAACTGTTACACACTGCTGGTGGGAGTATAAAATGAGGCAACCATTTTGAAAGCAGTATGGAGATTTCTCAAAGAATTGAGAATGGAAATTCCATAGAATCCAGTTATTCTGCTACTGGGATTTACCCTAAAACACAACACTTATTCTCAGAGATATATGCACCACCATGTTCATCGCATAATTATTTATAATAGCTAAGAGCTGGAAATTACCTAAATGCCCATCAATAGATGAGTGGATAAAGATGTGATGTATATATGTACATATATACATATTCATACAATGGAACACTACATCACCATCAAAAAGGGAGCACAATGGTTTAACTTGGAGACAATTATGCTTAGCAAGGTAAGTCAAAAGGAGAAAGACAATCATTGTATGATATCACTCATATGATCTATATAGAGATAGAAAGCAAACAGATGATCTAAAGTAAATAATAGACTTCGAAAAAATTGGAACTAATCCAAACAACAAGAGACCATTAGTGGGGGAAAAGAGGCAAATCAGAGGGTGCGGGAAGAAAAAGGGCAAGGCTGGGGGGAAACGATAAAGGGGATTAATTGTAAAGTGAAGGAAATAAAAAAAGGAAATGTTGATAAACCTACTGTACTACATAAAGATATAAAATTGCTATCATGTATACCTGAAACCAAGTTAAATGTTAAAATGCAATATTCCTTAAATAAAATGAATTTAAAAAATCATCCTGTTTTTGACAAACCAGAGCCATCCGTAATGTGATACAAAAGGGGAGTTGAGTTGCCCTGGGATATTGAGGGAGCCCAAGACAGCTCTTAAAGGTGCTAAATGCAGCTGCGTGACTGCTGTTCCCACAGTGTGAGGGAGCAGGAACCTTGTGGGAAGAGGATTCCCCCATCTTCCATGCACCATTGCCTTCAAAGGGAGCTGCAGTATGGTTGAGCAACAGGCAAGTTATCTCTGGCACTGGGTCAGCTATTGGCCGCTTATGGCTCTGGGATGGTTAGAGCAGCATATGTTTTAGGCAGGACAATTTAGAGTGGGGCTTATAGGAACGGCAAATTTGGTTTTTGCCTAAGTTGGAAAAGTTCTTGCAGTAATCCTGGCCATTTATAAGAAGCCCTTCTGGATGACACCCTGTTACTTAGTGATCACAGATCAGCATCACATAGTACTTACTTGTTGCTGGCCTGGCTGCTCTGCTTCTGCTCGAATTGCTCAGTCTCCTTCCTTCCCCCTCCCATTACTTGCTAGCACATACCCCCGTCCCATTTTGGCCATCACAGTGTCCCTGCTTGGTCATGAAGAAATATGTTCAGTCTAGATTTGGTGTGCCCTGGTGGAGCTGTTGGGTCCACCACCTCCAACCGGGCAGTCCATATTCCTCCCCCAAATCTGGATTTGTGTACTTGGGGTAGAAGAAACCATCAAGATCAACAACTAAATAAAATAAATAAAATGCTTTTTCCTTCTTAATCCTCCAGCCTACCTGACTACTGCACCCTTCCTTTAAAAACAAAGAAAATTAGATTTAGATTCTCCATAGAAGTCTCTGAATTCTTAGTTTAAATAGTCATTCTGTTCACATATTATTTTTGAAAACATGCTTTATGTCTTAAGTGCTTTTGAATATATTATTACTATTAAAATAATAATTAAGTAACCACTAAAATCCCATTTCAGGGTGTTCCCTTGTGACTCAGGTGGCTGAGACCCTGGCACACGGACCATGTAAAGCCCAAGGATTCAGGTTCGTGACCCTAAGTCAGGGATAAAAACCAAAATCAAGAACTAAATAAATGAAGACGCTTCTTCCTCTTCTCCTTCAATTCGTCTTCCTTCTCTCCTTTTCCCTTCCCTCCTTCTGCTCTTTAAATAAAACAACCTATCTTGTATATAATGACATTGAAATACCATGAACCTAACATGGGAAGTCATTTTAGCTGCAATTAGTATAGACCAATACATATCAAACTTAAGATCAAACTTAAGAATCACCTGAGGAAATCTTGTTTGACTGCAGATTCTAACTTGATACCGTTCTAGGCTGGGGCTAGTTAAGGACTCCACAGGTTGGTGGTACTTCTGCTGGTTTCAGGTTACACTCTGAGGGGCACAGGTAGAAACATTTGAATCTCATTCTTCCTCTATATTCAAGCATCTCAGAACCCTGCTTCCTTTATAAAAAGTGTTTCTTTCTTCTCTGTCTAAATTCACTACTGGGAGTCAGGATGGTATCTCAAATTCAGAACTCAATGCTGAAGAGTTCTCTCTGCCTCTTCTATAAGCCATTAAGAGGCCTAGTCCTCCAGAAATTTATAATCATTCTGGGCAAACTCTCTCTTCCACTCCATTTCCACATACTCTTGAGTTTTCTAAATGATCCACCAGAATGTATCATTTATCAGAATGATTATCTTTTTTGTTTTCAATACAAGAAAGGCGATAGGGACTTCAAGTCTCTAACAGCCTGTCTCAAGCCCCCAGGGAGACACAGCTGGAAAAGGGAACACCATGTGCAGGACCCTAGGCTCTGAGAAGGCATGCGGCAGCACATGTCAACACCCACCCCACAATCCACACACAAGCAAACCCTAGAGCTGGCATGGGATCAGATGTGGTGGCAGGAATGGAGAAGTCAAAAGAGGGAAGACTGTCAGGTGAGCACAATCCAGGGACAGCACAGGATATTCTGAACTGCCAAGAGTAACTAGATGAGCTTTATGCAGTCATTCAGAGGACAGCTAAAGGTGGTGATGACGATTCTTTCCCAGAAAATCCTCCCCCTTTGGCAACTGAATGATCTTCCTGTAGATGAACTCAAGGCCTGAAGGTACAGTCACGCGTTCTTAGCAACAGAATGTGTTCTGAGACATGCCTCATTAGGTAATTCTGTGGTTCTATGAATATCACAGTCTAATTACACACATTACAAACCTTGATGACATACAGGACCACCATCATATCTGAAGTCCGTCAGTGATCGAAGCATCGTTAAGTGACACATGGTTGTGCCTATACTTTCTTCTAGTTCAGATACTGCTCAAGACTCCCATGCCCCACCAGCTAGGTCACTATCTCCGTGTGGTAGATGCAACTTTGATGGCTTCTGGGACAGTAGGACTGCAGCTCACAGAGCAGGCTTCAAGGTGGGGAGAAAAGCACCCTTCTCTGACGGCCCTGACCTCCTAGAATAAAACAAAGCGTTAACACACAACATCTTTGCTGAGCAGGTAATCTGAATGCGGTTTTATAAATGTGACGCGGTGACAGGGGATTGCTGACTAACAAGCTTCAGCAAAAGGTGAGAGCATTACAAACGCCTTTTGATTTCACTTCTAGGATTTACATGGAATAATGTAATGGCCTGGCCTGATTAATAAATACAGGTGACAGGGAGCAGAACCAGCAAAAAGTAGCAAATGTTAACTCATGTATTCCCTGACTCCAGGGCCCTGAGAATGCCTGTTTTGCAGTCACCTAGCAGAATCTGACTGTGACAGGAGGAGGAAAGAACAGATGTAGGAGGGGCATGAATATTTATGCAGGGCTGGCTGCTGGGACTAGAGAGGCACTAGGTTTGAACATTCGACCACTGGAGTCCAGGGGGCTACAAATACAAAAGCCCTTCAATGAACTAAGTCCAGGATGAAATGATTTGCAAAACAGCAAAAAGTCTCCAGTCTTTTCAGGATCAAATTTCTCAACACTTGCTCTTCCTTGGTGTTAACAAAGAAGTAGGGCTAAGGATAGCGAAGCTGGCCAGGAGAAGAAGCAGTGATGAGAAGCTCAGGGTCACCAGGCTCCTAGTGGAGAACCCTAACACCACCTCCACTTGCAGGGTCTAGATGAGAAATCATCGTCACACCGCTGAATGGGGCATCGCCTTGAGGGGTGGCCCAAGATACCCATCTCCTAGTGTCTCAGGAGAATGTGGAGTTTGCATAAATTTCAAATTCCTACTTTAGAGGTCAGGAGATAACAGATATACCGATAAAGAATCCATTTTCTGTGAGTCTCTCACCATGGCATAAACAGATCAAACTCGTTGCAGGTGAGGTTTTAACATTCAGAAGCGTGGCACCTTTCAGTGACCTGCCTGAGGCAAGAATAATGGAGCAGAAAAGCAATCATACAAAGACTGACCAGAGAGTGCATGGGTATGCAAGTGAGCAAAAGCTCACTTAAATCCATTATTTACGAGGCAAAATTAAGATCAATATTTCTCACACTTCACTAACAGTACAGTCCCGCAGTTGAAAGTAAGCATAAAGGATGGCAGAATTTGCACAGGATAATGCTGACTTTGTTGGTTTCGTTTGAAGGCTTCTGAAAGGGTCTTTGTTGTAGATTTTCATCTGAGACTGTATTACAGAAGTCCCCAAAACATTAGACATCTTTTCTCTTTAATTTGTTCTCAGATATGAAGCCAGGTGGTGATCTTAGACTGCTCAGGGATTTAGTAAGACATCTCTCCATTCTAACCTGGTATCTCCCCTACTACCTTTTGAGTCAGGTAAAGAGAAGAGTAAGGTTGTAACAAACAATGCCCTCTCCTTTCTTGAGTTAGTTTTTTTCAAAACTGTGATGGTGGCAAGGTTTAAGAATTGCTAAGCAAGCAAATACGGAATCTCCTTACGTTTCAACTATCTTGTTCATCTGCTAAATATGTCTCTCTCAGCTTTGTTCACTCATTTTTTAAAGCATTATCTTGGTTGAGATGAAGTGTACTCTGTTCATTTTAAACAGAATACTTTCTCTTCTTTTATAAAAGGGTAAAGTTGGTCTAGGCAGATATTGCTAACACTGTATGATCCTGGTGTGTCCTTCTGGTAATTCTAGAGAATATCATGAATGTAAATTGTATTCTTGATGCCATGACTGTCATGAGACTGACAGCACTGGAGTTCTCCTCGTGCTAATGACTATGCATAATTGATTTTATTTGTGTGTGTGTGTATATATATATATATATATATATATATATATATATATGCATGCCCCCCATCCACTGCACATGCACACATGACTCAGTAAGACACAAAATTTAAAAGGCAACACTGGTAATTACAGATTTTCTAATCCTAATTCTCCTAACTTCTCTCAACAGAACCAAATGAGGGCTTATAAATAATTGTAATTATACGCAGAAAATTTTGAACATGAAGAGCGATAGTGATGATAATATAATATCTACACAAATTTGCTAAACATAATCTCTTTCCTGATTCAGGAAGTCTTCATCAATTACTCACATGACACCTGTAGGTCATTTTACCCAAACTCGGATGGTATTTTGATAGGTCTGGTGAACTGAAGGAAATAATGCTGGGAAAGATGACTGTGGTTTTTCTGTTTTGTTTTGTTTTTACTAACCCCAAAAACCCAAATCCACATTGGTTGTTAGGCCTATATAGAAAGAAGAGAAAAAGCCATTAAAGGAAAAGTGTCTTTGTTAACAGAATCTTGCCTTATATTTGTTAGCGTAATCCAGGACACTGAAGAGCTTGACTGTGGACCAGAGTGGTAAAATAGCTGTCATTGCAGATACTGGCTCAATAATATGTAACCAGAATCTATCTACAAGCAAGCACTCACAGTGGACATCCTAAAGATGAATATATTACATAAATTGATGCGAATTTTTTTAAATAATTTTCCCAGGATTTCAGCTTTTTATTGGCTTCAAGAAAAAATAAAACTCAACTAAAAGTGGCTTAAACTAAAAGGATATGTAGTGTCGCAAATGCACAAGTGCTAAGTGGAGGGAAGGAAGATATTACCAAGGTTGGCACAACTGCCAAGTTGTATCAACAAAGACCTGGCTATTTCCTTGTTTCTACTGAGCCATCACTAGGCTTGACTTTTCTTGATCAAAACAGAGCTGCCTATGCTCCAGCTATCGCATTCTTATTAACCTTATCCAAAGGCTTTGTATCTCCATATAAATACTTTTCCAGGAGGGAAGCACTGGGAGTGCCCAAGCAGACTATACTCACACCCTGCTGTCAGACTTCCCTTTAGGTCTCATTGTGTCATATACTTAATTCCTGTCACAGCTTCAGAAATGAATATTGCATTGTTCAGCACTACAGCTGAGGGAAGTTTGGCTGGCAAAGAAGTACCCCAGGGGGCAGGCAATTCACCTTGTCTACATCCAGTTTTCACAATCAAAATTTAAACTGCTGTATTGAATGAAGATCAATGAAAAGCCTTTATTCTGTAATTAAAGCAATCTCGAGATTCCAGTTCTCAATTTTTCCTTATCCCTTAAAAAGGTATAGATGTTAAGTAGACTAACTGTTGATAACACATGCATATAAATCTGTGATGCCCAGACACAGAAATCGGTGAATGAACAAATTTCCAAAGATAGTGGTAAAGGCGTGGCTTGAAAAATGCAAATCTTTCCCTTTGGGTTGAATCTCGAATGAAAGCCCTGGCTCGCTAAAGAATAGGCCAGGACTTTAACCAAATATTTAATTTTACCTACAACTTATGGAGCTATTTGAAATGTGTAGGCCTTTGGAGAAAAAGAAGACCACATTATGTGGGTCACCACTGAAAGAGTTGGGTCATGCCAAACAGGTCTTCTAGTATTTGGAGTAAATTGCTTTGTTCACAGAAACCAAGTTTGCGTTGGAGCACTGGAAGGAGATCAGGGAAAATTCATATCTACAAAGATGAGATGAATTAATTAATATATAAAGAAGTGCTTTTCTTATTGAAGAGTATTCCTGTGTGGTTGTTTTCTTTTTTTTTTTTTAGAAGAAAAATGAAATGAAGTTTGGAGCATGACCATTTAATTTAAAATGTACACAAATCACTAGCAAGCCAATACGCCTGAGAGATTTTGCAGAGGTGAAACACAACAAATAACCAAATTAATTCTTCATATATCAATAGGAGAGCAATTGTAAAATAAGCCCAATCATTTAACAAAGAGCTTCTCAACGTCAACTTCAGTGTGCGTGTAGGGGTATGGGGTAGATAAAGCAGGTGGGATGAATAAGAGATCAAAAACTACCTGTTTGAAGCTGCTATTATTCATTACAAATTTAGGGACTGTTTATAAACTAAACTATCCACTGGCATTGCTAGATGCTGGCTATATTATCCATGAACTTGTGAAACTCCACAGCATATTGGGGATAAAAGAGGTTAAACAATTATAAAATGTTTTATATAATTAATGGCTGTGTGGTCATTATTAAGGAAAATGACCATTTGTCAGAGAAGAGAGGGGCAGTCTCCAGTTTAGAAGGAGAGGGTCACAAAAGGTCTCTCCCTGGCCAGGAGGCCTACATCTTTGTCAAACAAGTTGAAAAGACTGTAACGAGAGTGTAGCAAAAACCAAGCTGGGGCAGGGGGTCATGTAACAGGCAGACTGCTATCTCTTCAAGACCTGTTTCTAAGATTGGTTCCTGCGTGTTTTCTAGAAACGTGGATTTCCAGAGGCTTCCCACTATGCCTGAACTGACAAAAGTGTCTCACTGCGTAAACTGTGCAGATACATTTCATGGTCTTGAACACCTGCTTTCCTTCAGACGAGTCGAGGATTTAGGTTTATGCCTTGGAGGTCGTATGTACTACACCAGTTTCCAGTAAAAATCCTTTTCACCAAGTTCCTAATGAATGGCCTTGATGGGTAACACCTTACACACTTTCACAATTCATTATTGGAGGGATTAGGTGCATCCGCGGTGACCTCCTGGGGGCAGGACCTTGGATGAACAGACCTGGTTTCCCCCACATACATCTCTGTCTCTTTGCTAACTTTGCTCTGTACAGAAAGTTCTCATTTAAGGTCATCCATAGATGTTTGGAGACTGTGACTTTAAGTAAAACAACATGGAAGAAAAGTAATTTTACCATAAGCTAACTGATTACAAATAGGAAGCAAGGTTTCATAGCATATTTCTGGTAATAAAGACACCACCAAACTTCTAAATAAGAAACCAGAACACTTTCAGGATTAAACAGTAATTTGCATTCGTTTTTCATTCAGGCATTCATCTTCATCTTCATTCATGTGTGCATGTCCAACACTCTTACTCTAGTTCAGGATCCCAGGTGGCCAGGGTCTATTCCAGAAGCTCAGGGGTTAAAGCAGGAACAAACCCTTATCAGAATATCTGTCCTTCCATTGCAGGGTGTGCTCACTCAACCACACTCACACATGCTGAGACCATTTGGACACACCAGTGACCTCATGTGCACATCTTTAAATGCAGGAGGCAATCTGAGTACGTGGAAAGAACACGCAGACACTACACAGACAGTGACCCCAGCTGGTAACAGAATTTTCTTTACTCCCATCACATTATAACTACAAGATACTGAAGGAAAAGCTATTTGAGGACCTGCTGTATCTTTCTCTGTCATATACCATCACTATGAGTACAACTACATTCTGAGTCCTGCAAGTCTTTCACGTGAATCCTGAAACTGGACAGTGGTCTTGGGGACCACTGACACAGTGATCAATGAACACGAATGAATGCAAATGACTGCTTACTGCCAGAACTGTTTGGGTCTTCATTTAGAAGCCTGCTGTTGTTTTTGTGACCAGATCAAATGCTAAAATGTGGATTTCAGAATTAAAATGTATAGGAGAGCAAAGAAAGGAGAAGAGACCAAATAAGGATAAATACACTTCAGGGCTGTGACTGCAGGGGCTACTTCGTCTAATAAATACAAAACGCTAAATGTCCTCCAAACTGATGTTTGCACAGCTCATGCTCTTCCTTCCTTCCTTTCCCTGGGGAGAGACAGGCACCACACCAAGAAAAGAAATGACTGGTAACAATATTTTCTTGACATTTCAGGTTAAATTTCCCAGTGTTCCTGCACCCTGGCTCTCCAACCTGCTGAGGAACCAAGTTTCATTCCACAGCCAAGGGCCACACAGAATGCTTGGGGGTTGTGACAGAAATGAGTGAGTGGGACTTGCTGACTTCTGAGGAAAATAATGTCAAGGCCGAGGAAATGCTTGCAGATTTTCTTTTTTCTGAATAAGAGGAGTTTTCTTATCTGGTGAAAATACAGAATTAGCCATTGCCGGCCTAGTGTGGATACTAAGGAAGCTGATACTAAACAGATGTGAGTTTTGAGCAGGTTTGGGTGACAGTGCGATGACTATTCATGACCTTGCCAAGCATTTGAAATGATTTACTCTTCAAGATTAAATCTAAAAATAAGTATCTCAGAGAAAAATCTTCCTGAAATACAAAATAACAATCCCAGCATATAGGCAAAGGAGACTCCAAACACACTTTAGGGCATTTGTATTACAAGGGTGACCTTAAACCATAGTCTCTTCTAGAAAGCTTTCTTTTTCCCTCCTTTTCTTTGAAATGGGGTTGAAAATGTTGCTCAAATACATCTTGTCTTTTACTCCATCAGATGCGCCTTAGGGTTCTCTGCTTTTGACAGTTACCTCTTTAGGGAAAACAGTATTCACCTTCATTATTTTCATAATTAAATAGTATTGTTAAATGTCCGAATATCAATAGTGCTAGCTATCAGCAGAAAGCAATAAAAATAAATATAGTCCTTGTTCTTTAAGATTTTAACTGCATTGTTTTGTATAAAAGGTGTCCCTTGTGACTGAGGTTCCCAAAGCACTCACCACACACATTATCCAAGTAATTTCCCTCAAGTTCGAAGAAGAATAGCGCCATGTTTCTTGCTTTGCTAAACATAAACACCTGAAGCAGTTTTAAGGGAAAACAAATATTTACCCAAGAAAACTGAGGTAGGCTGAGGTCTTCCCATTTGCTCAGGATCTCTGCGAGATTCTGAGCTCGAAACAAGAAGAAAACCCCAGTTACTACATCTAATGATGGTCAGTTGTGCTTTGCTGCCAGCTAATGAGACCTGACGATTATGATAAGATTTTTACAGTAAGAGAAATAGTATCTCCTCACATTTACACTGGGACTTTGCTCCTCCTCCCGTCATGCTTGTGAGATCTGTGTAACAAAAGGCGGCAACAGTTTGCCCTGTAGTTTTGCTTTTTGTGGTTTGCTTTAGTTTTCTTGAGCTGGAATTTATATAGCATAAATTCACCAGTCTCCTTTTTCTTTCCTTAAAAAGTAAAAAAAGAAGTGCGAATCATACATTTTAAATTATCCAAATGTCTATAAAAGAGGAAGTAAAAGCCCATTATGCAAATCCTATTATTAATTTTAAATATATGCTTCTATATTCTTCTCAGCATTAATATAGGTACCCAGTTTTTTTTAAAGTGCTTAAAATAAAAATATATATAAACAATAGTGCCCATGTCATTAGTGACACATTCTATATTTTCAGGTCCCTGTGAATAGTTCTCAGAGGAAGAAGTGTAAGTATACTACAAATCAGGTTCTACTGTTCTGGAACTTTCCTTGCCAGCATATTCACTAGCACTGCACTGCTTTCATAACTGATTTAACAACTCTATTTGGTGGGCACTTACATACTTTCCAGTTTTCATTATCTAAGGAATCATCTGATAAATATCCGTATCCATATACTTTTCTTCTGCTTGAGAAGCACAACTCCTATGACACAAACCTTGTTGGCTCCAAGATACAAATTTTAAACTACTAGAAGTGAAAAAAGGAGAGGGAAAAAGTGTGGGGGGGAGAAGAAAAAAAGAGGCAGGTCAAGGGAGAAAGAAAAGAAAGAGGGAAGGGAGAAGAAGAGGAATGGAAAAGAAACTTTAAAACCAGGTATATATTGATTCCTTTTGTTCTTTTGGACACTAAAGTTTTGAAACTGGGATCATCTTGGCTGAAGTCCTACAGTAGATTATTCCAATCTAATGCAAAGCTGCCATAGAAATTTGCCTCTTTCGAGAGTTACAAAGCAAGTTCTTTCCTCTGTCCTTAAAAAATACTTCACATCAAGGCTACAAAATAGAAATGAAGTGTTGACGGTTTAGAGAGAACTCCTCCCATGGCTGAAAGACCTTGTAGTAATGACAGGGAGAGAAGGAAAGAGTCTCCCCTGGATCACAAGTATGTTTTGTTTTCAGCAACTAAAATGGAACACTCAAATCTATGCATGTCATTGGAGCTTGACAAATTATGTAAAGACCATGCTGTTGATGTCTTTAATTTGGTGAGGACTATTTGCAATGTCCCTGAAAGAAATCCTAATTTATACAAAGCTACTGAGAATGATCTATAGGACAATGTGATAAAAAGCCAAATGCAAGTCATTTCTCACTAGAGATCATTTGAAATATTATTGCCATTGAGGGAGTCAATAGATTACAGAGGATAAAATGTAAAAAAAGGTATTCAGCTATGTAGTCATATTTGCATGATCATCCAGAGTAGGTATCCCAGTCCTCTTGGGGTTAACTAACATACAAAGAATAGAACAGTAGTTTGCTTAAATATATTTAAAAAAAAAATCTGCAGGAACTTTTTAAAATAACTATATAAATATAAAGAAATTCCAATGACATTCCATTCTTATTCCAAGAAGAAGCTCTACAGTTCTTTTTATTAACATAAATAAATATTAACTATATTAATAAATTTCAAAGACTGTTCTGTGCCATGAGGTCACTCTGGTAGACAAAGGCTGAAAGAAGACCAGATTGTTCCAGATTCTGTGGCAGCCACCTCCTCTGTGGTAGGTCAAATAATGCTAACTCCATAGCCCTACGATATCTTCACCCTAATCCCCAGAATCTGTGAGTACGTTACTTGTAGGGTAAAAAAGACTTTGAGGATGTGACTTCCAATGGAAAAATTCAGACTTCGGGGTCCTTCAAAATGTAAGATGGAGATGTAACTTTGAAAAGAAAGGTTAGAGAGATGTAACTACTGGTTTTGAGGATGGATAAAGGGGGCTACAGATGAAGTTTAAGATAGAAAATTCAATGAAATGTCTCTCCCTAGAGAGCCTCTAGAAAGGAAAATCTCCCTATTCACACTCTGAAGTGAGCCAGGTGAGACTCATGTCAAAATTCTTATCAATGGTACTTTATAAAATACATGTATATTGCTTGATATCAGTAAGACTGTGGTAATTTGTTAGAGCAACAATACAGTTTCTCCATATTTAACAGACTAAGAGCTTACTAACTCATACTCATATCCGAGTGCTGATCTCAGTGTGCCCTTCAGCGCAGATTGTATACCAGACCTGCCCAATCCTAAACTGCATCTCATCTTGCAATACCTGCCTCAAATTCATATATCCGGACATCCATGCTCCTCCTTTGGGGAAGCTAAGAAGCATCCTCAGATTGGTATTCTTCCTTTCAACAAGAAGTCTACTAAACTTACTTTGCTTAATCAACAGTCTTTCCTATTCTGGAGGTCATACACAACATGGGATATTTCCTTTGCATAACTGAAAATGTGAACTCAGAATTTACTCTAGGTTCCTACCAAGGTGAGAGGAGAAATACAACAATAGAAGTATAGAAACAAAAAATATGCTGATTACAGACCACATATTTTCATTTGTTTGGGCATTTTTAAGTACACACCCAGATTTTAGAACTATTTGTGCACTAGTGTTATAACACATGATACTGACTGGTTTTGGTGAACAGGAGTTAAGTGACTGGGAGGGGCTTATGGGTTGTTTCTGGGCTGCTGGTCTTTTTCTGTATCTTGCATAATTTGTAATAATGTGTATAATGTATACAAAGTATGTTCACTTTATGAAATTTATCTCGATGTGCCCTTGTGAAATGTCTACTTTTCTCTTTTTATAGCACTTATGAAAGATTTTTAAAAAGTACCTGTGATGTTAAGATAAATCTATCTCCAAAAATAATTTGGTTGGCTTATGCTAGACAGACCTGAAGAATGCCTTCTGGAGCTGGGGAATGATGATGAGAAAGGAGAATCTTGTGACTCTACCTAGGAAGAGTATATGAGATCACTTTTTCTCCTACTCTATACTCTTTGAGTTTCAAATTAAAGTTGAACAAATGTCCCACTTCAACAGAAGCAGGTTCAGTTTCTTCACAGATTTATCAAGATGCCCTCATCAATGTCTAAGGCATTTGACATTCATGCCTTTCTCTCAGCTTTTATATCCAGGAAATGCCTGCTTGTCAGTCACAGATGAAAGGGCAGAGACCTAAGTCACATAAGCTCCAACTCCATACAAAACAAGAGGCTCCTAGGATGCCTTACAGCACTTGGACATTGTTACTAAAAGGCAATGATTTGCACCTCTGCATGTAGAATTCAGTGTCTGCTCTTGTTCATACTGTTTTCCACCTCTCAGAACAGTTAAGAAGACTAGATCAGTGCGTGACCACACCAGCTCTGCAGACAATGAAGAAGAATTATAATCCATTACATCCCAATTACAGCTGTCAGTCAGAACTGACTTTTCACTGGTGAGCATGAGCATTTAATCCATAAAGAGGAGCTAATGAGATATTTGAAAATGGAATCCACACACCAGTAAATTTAGAGAGACTTTGCTTGGATTAATGAAATGCCAGAGTATTATCAATGAATAGGAAAAATATTTCTTTTGGATATTTACTTAACCAAACAGCATAATTCATTTGTATCCTAGTCATTAAAGATTTTGATGGCTAGAACTACTCACTTCAAACTTTAAAACATGTTTTCTTATATATGTTTCTTCAAACTGTATCTTAGGTTATCTTATATTTCTTATATATTGTGACTAGCACTGAGCAGTCTCTTAAAATGATATTATATAAAAAATGAATATTGCTTTCATTAATATTACCACCACCAATAATAATGATGACAATCACTTCTATGTATTAAGGACCTACTATATAACGCAGAGTTTTCAGGTCTATTTTAAGTTAATGCTCTTAGAGGGTAGGTATCTTGTCCTAATAGGGCAATGATGATCATAATTATGTAGATATAACTGTATCTGTATACCCACATACATATTCTTTCTCATTTCCTTTAACTTTCATTGCTTCTTTATATTGCCCAGAAGACTGACTTTTTTTGTCAGTCAGAACATTAACTTCTCAAATTCTATTAAGGAGGTGAGCTGTGGCAGCAAAATTCCTTCTATACTGCAAAGTAGTTTCCAGACTTGATAATGTATATTTAATCATGTAAAGAAAGAAAGGGCAAGTTATTTAGCAAGTCCGAATATTATTCTGTTATATAACAGAAAGGGAAGGATATGAGGGATTTTGTGCGTTAAACACTGGGCATCAGGATTCTCATAATTACTGTCAATATGACAGGTTTCCAAAA
This sequence comes from Solenodon paradoxus, assembly GCA_004363575.1. Lineage (NCBI taxonomy): Eukaryota > Metazoa > Chordata > Mammalia > Eulipotyphla > Solenodontidae > Solenodon > Solenodon paradoxus. The sequence goes on from RJWH01001030.1 coordinate 94,980, forward strand.
CGCAAATCAGAAACCTGGTTCTTTATGGGCTAAGAATCTACAGCATCTGCATCAGCTCAGACTTCTCAGAAATGCCAAGCCCCAGGCGTTACCCCATTTTAACAGGATGCCCAGGTGATTTGTATGCACATTAAAATTTGAGAGCAATGACCTAGTTTTTTCTTTTTTTTCCTTTCAACTTAAAAAAGTTCTAAGTAACAAAAATTAAAAACAATGCAGGGCTTTCAAACCTCCTAGGGAAGAATGTGACCTACAAAGCCAGCTTCTTCAGACATGGACCCCGGGCTACGGTATTTTTAAAGAAACATTCCACAGTGGTTATGGTGTATAGTCAGTTCCAAGCCACAGGTCAAAATGTACAGAAAGTTGTTTACACACAGGCTAAGAAATCACCAGGCACCAAGCCACCCCGCAGCATTGCTCTGTCTACTTATTCAACCTGACGTTCAGAAAGAAACACAAAACAGCAGCCATGAACTCCCAATGAATTCGATCAGACGAATCACTCGCTCCCACAGAAGATGCTGAAGTCTCTTCAAAAAATAACTGACTCCTTCTGACTTCACTGGGAAAGCATGGGCTTTCAACACAAGAGCTGTATTTTTCATTTCTAAATGTTGACTTCCTGTAGCTGCCCAAATTTTACCTCAAACGATAATTAATTCAAAAATGCATTTGAGAACAGATCACTTTTTCTAAATTAAAAAAAAAAAAATCAGGCAAATAAAAGAGAGCAGCCACTTAGGAAAACATGTTGAATTTTGACAGCATGAGCTATCTTCTATATGGCTTTATATGTACATTACTGAGCTCGGCAGTTACCCAGAGAAAAATGTTTGCATTGAATTGAACTGACTGAAAACATGCCTAGAGATTGGCATCAGTACTATGTCCAGCAAAAGCTAGTAATGCCATACTTGTCCATGATCTATTGACCATGTAACCCTTTTATATGGGCTACTATGGCAAGACAGTAGAATAGTCTGCTTTAAACCTTGAAGTTATGAAAAACAAGGAAACACTGCTTTTAATAATTACATGTTGAATACATGCAAAGTAAGGTAGACTCAAAATTCAGAGCTCAGCAACCTATAGAGAAGGAACCAGTTTAAAGAACTCTGGATTTGTTTCAATTTTCAAATCTTTCTTCTGAATAAGAACCTAATCCCTGAGCAGAATGTAAGGAAATTCCTTTGCAGTATTATTATTTCTTACCCATCCTTAGCTCTTTCCTCACACTCTCACGTGCTAACCTTTTGGAAATCTGGTATTCCTTTTCTTCTTTCCCATCAAAGCCTGCTTTCAGAAAAGAATCAGATTCATTTACCCTAGGATTATCATATTAAAAATAGAGATCACTTCTTGCAAAATGATTTTTATTATTCTTCATAGTTAAAATAGTAGTTAAATTGTATTGCATACTTACTAGGTCCAAGACACTGTCTATGAACATGTACTCACAAAACCTACTGTGATGGATAATATAGTGACCACTGTGTCATCCTGTCACACACATAAAGACACTCAAGAACAACAAGGTTCAGGAACTTGTCCAAGGTTGCAAGGCCACCAAGTGGCCTAGTTAGGATGCAAATCGAGAGTCAGCTGAAGGGGCCTCACAGAGATGCTCCTTAATTCTCTTGCTTTCTATGTACTGAGAGTATTTATTTGAAATGAAAGAATGTGCAGCATTAGCGAATAGAGAGAAGCATTTTGAGCAGGTGAAGAAAGAAATTTGAAGACTTGGGAGGAAGGGTGTATTGATGAAAATGTCTTAGATCCTGGGATCTCAAACTTCAGAGTACATCAGATTAACCTGGAAGGTCTGAAAATCTGCATTTCTAACAAGTACCTAGGTGATGCTAATGCTGCTCTAATGGGGGAGGGGAAGTTCTAGTTCACTATCCATCATTTAAAAATTGCAATGATCTCATTTCCTTTGTCAATTTTCATTTGCAGTCTTCGACTACCCCTCACCATGAGCTTCAGGAAACAGTCTAATTTTAAAAAGGGGAGGAAAAAAAAAAAAAAAGTAAGACCTGTCTGCATCATCTCCTATCAGAGTTTTCAAAGGACAGGCAAACTCACAATGCCCTCTTCCCATAGTCACAGATTTAGCCACTTCTTACGTTTAAATTTAACGTGAAAGCCCTCTGCCTGCTACTTTTGATAACAAATAACCCTAGATACTTTCCAATGCCATTTCTTCAATTATATTTTCTTTACTGCTCAAACAAGATAAATGGGGGGAATCCAAACAATTTTTCATAGGTCAGAGATTCAGTGCACCTAAGGCAGCTGGTGTTTGGTTAACAATACAGTGATAGCTCTTCTAAAATTATAACCTAGATTTTTTTTTTTCTTTCTTCAGGCTCACAGTCGATTTTCCCTTTCACAGCACCAACTCTCCTTTTACAAAAAAATAATTAGCAAAAGAAATCACTCAATCAGTTAAAAAAACAATGAGGTACTGTTGTTAGAAAGGCAAGCAATTGATTTACAGGCTTTTGGGGAAGACAGTGATTTTCTGGTTTATATTGAGGGGTGTGTATGTTCCCCAAAAGATAAACTGTATTTCTACTCTCAGCTAACAATTTAAAAAAAAAATTCCATAATCCAAAGCTGATCTTTAAATTTGAGGACATGAAGTGCTGAAAGAGTTTGGTATAAATGGCTTGAAAACCCATGATGGCTGACTTTACGAATCCTTCCCCTTGGAATTTTTTATACTAAAAAATGAGAAGCTGGAAAAAAGATTTTAAAAAATATTTAAGAGAATGACCTTTTAGATGGAGGCTGAGATCATTCCCTGTGTCATTTCTAAGGGATTCAATGAACATTTTTCCTCAGAAACATCACCAGCAGGAAGCCCCACAGCACTCCATCAACCCGTAACAAAAAAGACTGCATTGAGTGGATCAGTTGAGAACTGTGTTCATCTGAGTGCCTGAAAGTGGGTCTGGAGAAACAGATGTGGTGCTAGGGGAGCAGCTGCAGGTGTGGTATCAGCAGAGACAGCCAGCAAAACCAACTAATAGAGCAGCAGGTCCAACCTCCAGGAAATGAGAAGCAAAAATTGCTGGAAGCAATCACTCCTGACCTGAATGAAGTCCAAAGTAGAGGAGTTGAGGTCAGGACCCTAGTCCCCACAAAGGTCAGAAATCCTACAGGGAGCAGAAAGGAGACCCTCGTTTGTCCTCTTGGGACCCATCCTTTGGCTACCATGTTCTATAAAGGAGAAGTTCCACCATCACAGCAGATAAACTCTCAGATCCAGTTCTAGGAACCCTGAGAAGAGGGCTAACCCAGGTGATACCTACATGAATAAGTATCCCCACCTGCTGAAGACCACATCAGCTACCACTCCGACCGATGAATCCCCTGCCCCATTCAGCAAGTGCCTTCCACCTCCCCAAGTCAGCAAGAGACCTTTACTGGAGAAGCTTGCAAAGGTCAAAAAAACAAAACAAAACAAAAACTAGAAAACTAACAGCAAATAAAACAATCAGAAAATTTCATAAAATTAAGCAGCTCAACTACAAGGATCCCATGGGTAAAAAAGAAAGCCCAAGATACTTCAAACTCTCAAGTTATTATAGCATCACAAGGAGATAATACTTCATTAGTAACCAATTTTGGAGACATAAAAGATTATATCTTTTAGAGAATAAAGTGTTTGCAGTAAAATAAACAAAATCAAAGAGATTACATAACAGAAAACAGAGGAAAAATGATCAAGTACAAGAAAATGCAGCAAAACAAATAAACATGCTCAAAAATAAAAATTAACATGCAAAAGGTAGAAAATAAAGTTTTACAAGAGAATCTAACAGATGCAGGAGGTGAAAAATGCAATAAATGCAATCAAAAGTACTACAGAAGTATGAAAAATAATTTACCAAAAAAAGGAAAGGATCAGTGATCTAGAGTAGAGATGTAGAAAAGAGCCAGGTGGAAGAAGAGAGAAAATTTAAATATAAAAAGTAAAGAAACACTCCATAAACTATCTTACTACATTATGAAAGGCACATAAAAATATTGTGTCCCCAAGAACGTGAAGAGAGACAGAGAAATGAAAAGAGTTATTTTCAAAGAAACAATTGCTGAAAACTTCCTAGTCTTGGGGAAGGAAATAAACAAAGAAGTCAATGTACCAACAGAATTCCCTGTAAAATAAATGCAGAAAGACCTATAGCAAGTCATATAATTATGAAGCTATCAAAAGTCCAAAAAAAAAAGAGACAATATTAAGGGTGGCCAGGGGCAAAAAGCAAGTAATATATAAAGGTACTCCATAAGGCTGTCATCAGACTTTTCAGAAGAAACTCTACAGCAGGAGAGAATTAAATGATGTAGGCAAAATACTCCAAGATAAAATCTTCCGGTCAAGAATATTATATCCTGCAAAACTCTCAAATATGAGGGAGAAATAAAGGTTTTCTCTGACAAATAAAAGCTGAAAAAATTTGCCACCTGCCATTAGACCACCCTTACAAGAAATATTGAGATGCTTTACTATTTAAATCAAAATTTACAAAAATCTATACAAGGCAATACATAATTGACAAAACCAGAAACCAAAGTCAAAATGGCAATAGCAAGTCCTCACATATCAATTACCACCCTGAATGCAAATGGATTATTTCACCAATTAAAAGGCATGAAATAGCTGGATGAATTAAAAAACAATACTCAACTACCGGTACATGGTTTTTGAAAAAGACTCACTTACAATATAAAAGTAAACATAGACTTAAACTGAAAGGATGGAAAATTGTACTCCAAGTCAACAGTGATTCTAAAAACAACAGAAATCATGATATCTAAATCATATAAAATAGACTTCTGGCCAAAAAATATAATAGATTAAGATGTTCATTACATAATAATAAAGACATCGACGCAACAGGAAAACACAACACTTACAGGAGAGTCCAATATAGGAGAACTCAAAAATATCAAGCAAATATTAACAAACTTAAAGGGAAACACTGACAACAACACAATAATGGTAAGGAACTTTAATATCCCACTCATAATAAGTGATGTATTATCCAGTCAGAATATCAACAAACGATAAACTTAAATGACAAATTAGGTAAGCTGGACTTAATAGATATCCACAGAGTATTTCACCCCAAACAACAGACAATACAATCTTTTTCAAGTGCTCATGGAACATTCTCCAGGATAGATCTTAAGTGAAACATAAACCAAATCTCAATAAATTTACAAAGACTAAAATCACATCTAACATCCTTTGGGATCACAATGGCTACAAACCTCAAGAGGAAAATGATGAAAACTTGAAGGAGTAGAGAATAAACATCATGTTACTGAACAACTATTGGGTCAATGAGAAGACATAAGCTAAAGTTAAAAAATACCTGGTATCAAATAAATATTAAGACATGACGAGACTCTATGGGATGCAGCAAATGCCGTACTAAGAGGTACATATAAAGCAATAAAATCCTACCTAAGGAAACAAGAAGAATCACAAACAAAAAACCTAAGCTTTTACCTAAAGGAAGTAGAAAAAGAAGAAAAAATGAAATTAAAAGCAGTAGAAAGAAGGAAGTAATAAAACTAAGAGCATAAATAAACAAAATAGAGATTAAAATAAACTATTCAAAAAATAAATGAAACCTAAGAGCTGGTTCATTGAAAGGATAAACAAAATAGATGAACCATTAGCCAGATTCATGAAAAGGAGAAAACACAAATAAAATTTGAAGTGAAAAACAAGAAATTACAGCTAATATTACAGAGACAGAGAGGCTCATAAAAGAATACTATGAAGATTTTAATGGCAACAAACCAGATAACTTAGAAGAAATTGACAAATTTTTGGAACCATAAACATTCCAAGACTAAATCAGAAGAAGCAGAAAAACCTGAACAGATCATTCACAAACAAGGAAACAGAAACAGTGATCAAAAATCTCCCTCCAAAACAAAAGCCTAAGACCCTATGGCCTCAATAGTGAATTCTACCAAATATTCCATGAGTCTTGGTATTGATTCTATACTCATTTTCAAACTGTTCCAAAAACTTGAAGGTAAACTCTCAAACAATTTTTATGATGCAGCATCACTCTAATTCTAAAACTAAGATGAAGAAAGAAAAAAAAAATCATTTCAATAGATGCATAAAAAGTGTTTGATAAGATTCAGTATTCCTTAATATTAAAAAAAAACCTTCAAAAATGGGTTATAGATAGAACACGCATTAATATATTAAAGAACATATGTGATAAATTCACAGCCAACATCATACTCAGTGGAGAAAAACTGAAAATTTTTCTTCTAAGATCAGGAACAGGCAAGAAAGTCCACTCTACACACTACTATTGAATATAATGTTGAAGTTCGGCTTGTGCAATTAGAAAAGAAAAGGACATAATTGGTGTCCAGCTTAGAAAAAAGTGAAACAATGATTATATATTTGAAGATGACATTATAATATATAGACAGAACCACAAAGATTCCTGTACCAAGTTGCTAGATACAATAAACAGAGTAAAATGGCAGTCTACACAATATTAAAAATATGTTGCATTTTATACAAGATTAATAAACCTACAGAAAGAGAACTCAAGAAAACAATCTCATTAGCAATTGCATAAAAAAGAAATACCTTGAAATAAACTTAATCAAAGAAGTTAAAGACCGAGACTTTAAAAACTACAAGACTATTAAAAAAAAAAAATAGAAGACACAAAGAAATAGAAAAATATTCCATGTTCACTGACTTAAAGAATTAACATTGTTAAAATATTCACATTACCTACAGCAGTATACAGATTTAATGCAATTCCCATCAAAATCCCAAAGGCATTCTTTAAAGAAATAGAACAAAAAATCATGAAATTTATTTGAAACTACAAGTGACCCTATATAGTAAAAGTAATCCTGAGGAAAAAAAAGAAAAATGGAGGTGTCATGCTCTCTGACTTCAAATACTACTATAAGCAATAGTAATATCAGCGTGGTATTGGAATAAAAACAGACATGCAGATCAATGAAATAGAACTGAGAGCCTGGAAATAAGCCCTCAAATATATGGACAATTAATTTATAACACATGAGTCAAGGGGTACAATGGGACAAGGAAAGTCTCACTAGTAAAATGGTTCTGGGGAAACTGGAGAGTAACATACAAAAATTTCAAACTAGATCTCTACCTGATAGCATATGTAAAAATTTAATTCAAAATGGGTTAAAGATTTAAATTGAAGGCCGGAAGTCATAGAATACATAGAAGAAAGCATAGGGAAAACACTGCTTGACATGAACCTAAGTAATGTCTCTGGGAACTCAACTCTAATGTCAAAGGAAATAAAACTCAAAAACAAAACCGAAAAAAACAAACGGGATTGCATCAAACTGAAAAGCTTCTGCAGAGTGAAGAAACTGATAAAAATGAAAAGACATCCTATTAAAATGAAGAAGATATCTATATATCATTTATCTGACAAAAAGGTTAATATTCAAAATATATAAAGAATCCATAGAACTCAACAGAAAAACAAATAATCCAATTTAAAAAACAGGTAGATCTTAACAGGTATTTCTCCAGAGACGTCATAAAGATGGCAAAGAGGCACTTGAAAAGATATTCTACCTCTCTTGCCCTTAGTTGTAAATCAAAACAACAATGAGACATCAGTTCAAACACAGGAGATGGCTATTATCCAAAAGACTGGAAATAAGACTTAGCAAGATGAAGAGAAAAGAGAATCTTTATAACACTGCTGATGGGAATATAAAATGATGCAACATTATGGAAAGCCATATGCAGATTCCTCAAAAAAAATGAGAATGAAAATCCTATATATCCTTGTATTCCTCTGCTGGGTATTTTCCCTAAAAACGTAACACTAATTCAGAGGTATATACATCCCTTTGTTCACTGCAGCATTATTAATAATAACCAAAAGCTGGAAACACCCTGAGTGCCTATTGACAGATGAGTGGATAAAAAAGATATTGTATATCTACACGATGGAATACTATGCAGTTTTCAAAAAAATGACGGAATCCTGCCATTTGCAACAATGTGGAGGGACCTAGAGGGAATTATTCTTAGTAAGATAAGACAGATGGAAAAAAAAAATAGATTTTATATTATATCACACATATGTCATATATAGAGAAACTGAGCAAAGAAACTAAGTCAAACAAAAATTATTTATTGATTGACTTTTAGTCAATAAAAGAAAATTAGCGATTGCAGTAAAAAAGGACATGTCGACAAATTGTATAGAGGGTTTCAATTGTATAGTGAAGAAAACTAAAATGGCGGTAAACTTAAATATAAACAGATGTGAATGTACAATGATGTACACCTTAAACCTATATAACTTTGTGCTGCAATGTTCCTTCAATACAATTCAATTCAAAAAGATTAAATTAGGCATAAGTGCTCTTTTATAATGTTGAGTTTCCATAACATCGTTCTATGCTTCGAGATATATCTGAGAACTAAATTAATAAAATAATTATTAATGGCATCAAGTCATAGTTAGAAGTGAAACTGAGGTCATCTACTACAACCAACATAAAATTATTGGTTGGGCATGATCAGTGATGTCAGAAATTTTTGTGAAACATGAGAAAATTTTCAACTAGAATGAAAAACATCCCATTATATTAGCTAACTATCTATTGAAATATGAAAAGGGTACCTTCTGTTACCTGCACTGAAAAGAGATGGGGAGAACAATGCAAACACAGAGAGTGGTGTGACCTCGTCTGATAGAGGAATCATCCTCCCTGAAAAATTGGTGGTGTACAGGTTTCAAATGGTGCAAGAATCTTAACAGGAGCTACAAGAGTTGGTGAGCAGAATGACAGCTAGAACAAATTAAAAGAAATTCAGTCCTGGGAAAGATTAATAACTTATCACGTGCAACATTCAAAAGTGAACTGGACCAAGGACTAGAGACTCAAGTGTAGGGGACAATCCCCAGCCTGGCTGAGAGGAAAGGGATGGATGAGATGGATATGATCCTCATCTGAATGTCTACGATTCTACAGCACCAGCAAAGCCATGAAAATCTTCCTCGGGAAGCACTGTGTTGTCATCTTGGCTTCAAGCTCTTTTCTTCTTTAACTTTATACACCAGCATGTCCAGATTACCACTTAGGTTCTCTTTTTCAACATATGATATGGAAGACCAGACTCTTCACCACTTCAGCCTCAACATCTCTTCCAAAGGCTCCCAAGTAATTTACCATCTCTTCACTCAAGCCTCTTCCCAAACTCCTACCAGACTGCTGTCAACACACAGACCTAAAAAATGCAAGTCTTTAGTCATTCCAAAGCCCAGGGATATATGTGTAGTGGGGAAACAAACCTTCCTTTTGGGGGGCAAATACTTTAGCTCAGCTTGTCAAATTAAAAAATGAGAAAGAACTCAACTGCGACTTCTACTTGCTAATTAATTAGCACAATCTAAAAATGTAGGTCAATTGCTTACCTCTTTCTTTCCTCTGTCCCATTTTGGGTTTGTGTAACTGGCACCCATCTACAACTTTGATGAAGAGCTCTGCATTTCATTAGGCAGCCAAAAGTGCTTCGGGGAAGAAGCAGACTCATTCAAAAGCAAAGTTACACCAAATAAATGGACATTAACAAAAGAAGGCAGTGTCAGGGTTGAAGATGTCAGCAGGGACTTCAAAGATACGAACCTCCTTCAAGTAAAATGAAGGACAGAAAAACCGGAGCTTGAGGCCAGGAAGGTTTGAAGGCACACACATCTGGATGCATCCACATTCATAGTGCAAATCAGGTGTCAAATCAAATGTTCACTGAGTCCCTATGGTGTATGGACAACCTATTCTCGACACTGTGGAGAAACGGAGTTAATTTATAAGCATAACAATACTCTTCTAAGGGGTCTTTTTTTTTTTTTTTTTTTTTTTTTTTTACTGCTGTCACACACATGTACAATGGACTTCACCATTATTAAAAATTTAAGGACATTTCAACTGCAAAACAAGGTCATAAACTTAAAGCTAAGTACTTATCTACAATTTCAATTAATTTATCATTTACTTTAAATCCTACCTGTTCAGCCTCATTTTCTACCTCTTCTTCCTATCCTCAACACAAACCACACTCATTCACATTGCAATCTTTTGCTTATACTGTAGCAGCCCAACCTGAGATGCTGTCTATCTACCTATTCATCTTTCAAGCCCCTATTGAACCTCTTAGATAATACGGTTTTTCCCCTAGGAATTCAAAGGAGTGGGTATGTTATCATCTAATTCCGAGAGCACTTCTCAGTTTGCCTTGGAGTTTTCACTTCCTCCAGGAGGCTAGAGTCCTCAAGGTCATGATCTAATTACTGAATTACTGTGATATGTGTGTGTGTGTGTATATGTATATGTTATATATGTGTGTGTGCATATATATCCAAATTTTAATAATTTTTAACTTGAATATTTACATGGATATTTAAAATACGTATACAAATGCTCCTAGTCTTTTCCTTAGGATATTGTTTACAGTAGATGCTGCATGAAATGACACAGATAAGTGAAAGCAACACTGGCCCTGCAATGAAAAGAGGTTTCCATCTGAGCACTGCTTTCGCCAGTGGTGAGTGGCTGGACAAACTGGGCAATGTCATTGTGATGATGCCTCCTCGCCCAGAAAATCAGGATGATGATAAATTTCCTTCTTATTGAATTGCTCAAATCAGATCACTGATATGAAGGTGTTCTTTAAATGGTAATGGGCTGTCAAATCATCACGAAATACACATTCTTCTGTAATTCCCAATTGGGAGTTTTTAAACAAAGTTTCATCCAACCCCTGACGTTCATTGATATACAGTATGATAACACAATTCCTGGTACTTTCAGTCACAGCAGAGGATGAAAATATTAACAAGACATCAGTAATATCTACAAACTACAGAGGTGGTTTTTGCCAAGGATATAAAAGTGAAACATTCACAGAGGCCCAACAGCCACAGTCGCTGAGCAGGGCACACATCTTCTCCCCAGCATGCCAGGCTCTATAAACAAGGGACATTTAAGCTGGCAGGTGTTCAGGTCCTTCTTGAGATATGACAGAAAGAATCGAGACCAGATACAGTCACTATAAATCCACAAAGTGGAAATCTCCTTTGCAATTCTTATTCATCTTGTGGAATTTATTACCAATGAAATATTAAAACTCAGCCACAAGACAATACAAAAGATAAAGTACTTTAGCCAGTAAACTCTAAGGTGAATGAAAACTGTATTTTTTAAATAAATAATACGGCCTTAAAATCTCAAATCAAGCAAGGAAGCATTATCTATTTCTAAGTAAAAATAAATAAATAAAAGTGGGCTTGTCTGCTCATCGCTGCATAAACTCAGGACCCTGAAGGTTAGTTTTCTCTTAGAAAAAGTGACTTCGGGCAATTCTGTAATTCTTTCCCATGTTGTTTTCTGTTTAAGGACATCACAGGCATGAAGAGGAAGATAAGAAATACAGTTGTCTGGCCCGAGTTACCTATCAAAAAATGTTATCAGCGGCTTTAAGGCACCATAGAACCTCAACTTCCAGGCTTCTAGATGCCTTTCAATTCACCTTGACAGATTTTATCTTCCATGTAAAGTTATGAAGAACTCCTCAAGGTTATTTGAGATTGCTTTATGTCCGTTTTTTTGTGTCAAGGTTTTCAGGTGCTAAATACTTAAAAAAAGTATTCGCACTGAAATAATCCATAATTACAAAGTTATTTTCATATCCCAAAAGGCAAACAAACTCTTTCAAAATGCTGCTGCCCTCACTTTGGAGCTCACATCCCACCTTCAAACAGGTTCTCCAGGCAATGCCGAAGCACATCCACTCACCTTTTAAGTGAATGAAGATTCGATACTAAATAAAAGCCCCGGCACAAAACAAAAGCAACAGAAATCTGTGACAAGAAAGCCTGAAGAGGAAATAAAGCAGGGCTGGGAGAAATCAAGTCCAGGCAAGTGTGCAAAGCACAGGACAACTATATGCTTTGTGATAAAACTTTATGTTAGAATCAAAGGCACAATACTTCAATATTTCATGTTACCATAGCAGCTTGGCAGGGCTAAAAATTTAATAAGTGTTATCTAAACTAATGGCAGTGCTTAAGACTGGGGAAAAACATGCATGAGACTAAGCATTCTAATGACTACTTAATGAAACTTAAAAGAATATAGATCATCTGCTCCTGAATTCAATTACTCACTCTAAATAATAATAGCTAAAAAATAATAATAACAACAACATCCACAGCCAAGTCCATGGACAACTCAGCAGCAGAGCTGATGATTCTGTTAGGATCTCACTAAAGCTGACTCACTGAGTGAGGGCCGTATGAGATAGAATAGCCAGAAGGGACCTGTTAACAGACCTGGTCCACTCCGCTCCAACATGAAAGGCTGCAGTTATAAATCACCTAGGATTTAGGGCCCTGTAATGGTGGAGGTAAAAAGAACAAGATAAATTATTTGTACTCTAAAGGCAAAATTTCAGTGTCATTTACTCCATAAAATCTTTCTAGATCACCCCTGTCAACCTACAGAGATCTTGTTCTAATTCCTGGGAGTTTTCTCTTTTCCATTCATTTGGAACATTTGGGAATCTGATATTATCAGACTCATGTGACTTTTATTCAACTAGATCAATAATCCCCGGCAAGTTTTCACACACACACACACACACACACACACACACACACACACACGCACCTACCTTTGTATCTATCTACAGAGTTTAATGCAGTGCCTTTTTCCTACTTATTACCCAGTGAACGATGTTCATTTGATGACAAGGAAACCTCTAGAGTTGGTAGCAAGAGGATGGCAAACAGGGTTCTCAGAAATGCGGCATTAAACAAATCACTTAAACTTCAGGGCTTCTTTCTCTTTAAAGCAGACACAGCATTGCTGTAGACTTACTAAAGGAACTATAACTTCAGTTCATACATATATACTTACATACATAAAATCAGTTTCTGCATAATACACAAATTGACGGAGTGCTATAATTTTCAGTGTATGTCATTCCTAATTGTATAAGATCCAAGATCTTCCTTCTTCATCGAGCCTAAAATTTCATAGTAAACTTTTTGCTTCCTCTCTTTGAAAAGATCAAGCTCAAATAAGCATTACTTTCAACTTTGTAATTGGAGAACCAGGATCTTAACAGCATGAAATTATAATAACACCATAAATTATTACCATGAATAATAATAAAAATATAAATAGATATTAGACCCAAGGAATCATTAAGTGGTATTTCTCAAGAAAAGATTAACACTGCCCCAAATAAAACATCATCGTTCAAACATGATAAAGAGTTCACGTGTACCATATTGTAATACATTCAAATATATGTATGTGTATGGTACATACACACAAATAAGACAATAAATGTACATACAAGGAGCAGCCTTACAAAACAAAGTCTGCTTTATTTAGGCTACTAGATAATGGAAAGCTAAACTTTATGAAGTTTCTGTATTCCTTTTGTCTCTCCTCACACAAACCTTAGTATAAATGTGAGTTATAAGTGATCATTTTTTTTCTAAATTGTAGTCTCAGACTCTAAGGCAAAAGAGAGTCTTCGGAGACTCTGAGAACAGGGGATGACGAAGATAGAAATGCATCCATGCCTTTGATTAGCTGATTTGACCACGGGGTTTTAGGGCAGAATATCCCAGAAAGTCAGGAAGCCCACTGAGAACACAACTGCAATTGTTCTGGGGCAGGGTCATGTAGATGTAAGTGCCAAGGACAAAGAATACAAAGATAATGAAAGGGACAGAATGGATAGCAACAGACCTAGTGAGGGCAGAATGCTCTCGGGTTAGTGACTGACAGTGTAAAGAGAAAGGGTGATGACGATGTTAGGATCTCCAACTTGGGAAACAAAGAAATTTGTGTGACACCATTCTTACAAAGAGTTAAAAAAAAAAAAAAGGTGATGAACCACTTCAAGGAATTGGTGAGAAAAAAGACTAAATATAAGCAATTTCAGTATTGTCATGATAAATGGCAAGGACAGTGAGAGAGCCAGGGCCTCACTGAGCAGCTGAGCTGTGTCATCTTGGCAGGACATGGAGATCACCCTAGACTTCAGTCGTCTCCTGTCAAATGGGCGGGTTGAACTAGATGACTTTTCTCAGCTCAAGAGACCACAATTCTAATGTTATCACTGCTGTTTCCCCAATCAGCAATATAGGAAATCAGAAGAAACATCTCTTTCACTTGACATGAGATAGCTCAAAGAAGACTAGAAAACTATCTACTCTCCTCCCTTCTAGGAGTCTCCTGAGGAGATAATCAAGGAAGCCTGTCCGGAGCACTTGCATACCTGCAACCTGATAAAACCAGACAGACACTCTGCCTTTTCCTATTTAGTAATTCAAGTGGAGTCAAGAGAGAAGGCAATTTGATGGGGACCACGGCAGGAATTCCCTAGCCCAGGCTACACCTGCCCCCATCCCTCCACCTTCTTTCCACAGTGTCCTATCATCCCATAGCACCTTTTCGACCCAGGTGTATAACAGAAATAGTCCACCTTTTCAGTTCTCTCTAGAGCTTTCGTGAGTCATTTTAGTAGTATGAATTCAAAACATAAGAGACTGATGGTCAAAGTACTTATGCTCTGAGGGGGTAACAAGAAGGGTGCGAACCAGAAACCAGGCCAGAATCAGAGCGATGCGGAGGAAAACTTGGAAGCTGTGCACTCTGGTTGAGGGAGGGGATGCTTCATAAGTTTAGCAATAGACATTTGAATATGGAAATTTGCAGTGTGGGGCGGGGTCTTGGCTATGGGCCAAATTGGAAGAGGCCAACTTCTCAGCACTAACCTAGGCTTGTAGTTCAAGGGCAAGAGTAAGAGTCAATCTCAGATAGGAATGATAGACTGCAGCCTGGTCACAGGAACTGGGGCAGGCACGAAAACCAAGGACAAACAGCCCATTCAGACACTGGCTATTAATCCCAGAGGACAAGGCTGCTTCATATGTGGTGGCAAACACCCTTGTCATTTTAACAGGTGAAATGGAAGTCTTGCCTTGCTCTCCAGCATTAGGCTAATTCCCTCAATTCCTTTAGCGCTGCCTGGAACCCATGTGGAAGGCCAGATGCTCTAGAATACGACTGCAGGGTAAGTGGAGAGTTGAGATCAAGTAGAAAGTGAGTCACAAAGCAAAACTTCCTGTTTGGCAGTAAATGGTACTGATACTTTCGACTTGAAATAATGTATTTAAGGACCGCAAGCATATGTTCTTGCAGAACATCCCTCCTAAGATATAGTAGGTAAGATGACAGGGCACAGGCATTAGAAAACCAACGTGTTTGTCCTTAGAGTTTCAGAAAGCACTGAAGGTATGGGGGTTGAGATGTATAGGAGACAACTGATCTGAAGGCAGACACCAGAAGAAATCCATAATCGCCTAATCACCAGGCACCAAATAATATACAAGAGGTCCTGGGGAGGATAACATGAAGGCTGCAAAGGCCCTGGATGGCACTAGAAGGCTTGCAGTATAGTGAGAGAATAAAAGATGTACCTCATAAAAATAGAAGCAGAAATAAAATATATATAATAGAAATGGACAAGTTCTCTCAAGAGGAAATTGAGATATAAAACTCAAAGCTAATGAACAGACTCAGAAGAACACATTAAAAAAAGTTGAGGTTGACCATACTGCTAAATCCTCCAGAAAAGTGAGCCACGCTGTCCTCGGGATGCAGAGCAACCACGTGTGGATGTGCTGCCCGTGGCTCACCTGGAGACTCCTCCAATATATATCATCACCTTTCTATGTAAACACAGATAAACTGGAGGAACCAGGGCAGATGAATCAAAGGAACTCAAGTTGTCCCTGCAGGACAGCAGGAAGCTGGGGTCAGCAGTTGGGAAGGTGACACGGGGAGCTTCCCCACTGTGCTGCAATTACAGAAACACTCTGCTTTAATAACCCAAAGCCAGGACCTGCAGACTCACCAGGCACTCTCTGCCCTTGTGTTCCCGCTGAGTTCTGCAGGAGGCTGTGCTCAGCGGCTCCTGGCGGTTTCAAATGCAGAGAGGACGCCTGTGATCCACAGCACAGAACAAGTCACTCCAAACCTGAGCCAGGCCAGGGTCTGATCAGAATACCTCTTCCCACTACAAAAACCACCACTGGGCTCAGAGCAGGTGGGGTGTCCAAAATCATGTTGTGATGAAGATCTGCAATGATCCATTGGCCCAAACAAAAAGCATTTGCTGGCAACAAGGCACTGAGCAATGTCTGATCTAAGGAGACAAAATATCATGTGGTGCTTTTTGCAGCAGAGCCTCATATCCACATCCAAGGATCAGAAGATGACACGTGTGTACACAAAATAAACACCTAAGGAGAGGTAAGGATTCAATGGATGGAAAAACACCTTTACCAAAGGCTAGAAAAGCAGATAAGAGAGCTATGAGATGAAGAGGCAAGGACATTTATGTGAGAAACTGATTTTTTTGTGGGCCCCTGGAGGATGATTAGTAGGCAGAATGATGGCGGGGTAGGACTGACCAATGATTCTGACAGATGGAATATCATGACTAGACGTGCAGAGGAAGAGAGTAACTGGTTAGAAAGTAAACATCACCTTGGAGAGCAAAGTCTAGAAGGCTGTTGCAGAGTGACATCTAGGAGGAGAAAAGATGTCCTAGTTTTGCAGGATACACCTTCTGACATATTTCCAACAACCCTCTTTCTAGCAATAGCATAAACTTACTAAAAAGCATGGGTTCTTCTTCCATCCTCTCCAAATAGCCATGCTTGCTCACATCCACATAACTGAGCTTCTTAACACAAAGCTCCTCCGAACCAAGCTAACAACTGCCATGCACTTGCACAGTATTACTTACCATTGTGCCTCATGTCCTGTGCGGTTTGCTGTGTCCCCCAATGATGAAATCTTATAAGTCAACATCATTTTTGTCATCAAACAATTCATTTTGTAGAAATGCTGTCTGTCTGACCTATTCAGAAGTTATGCTAATCAGCAAAGCCTTCAGGAAGAGGCTTGAAATTCACAAAAGCTCATATTCTCTTCTATTGCTGGTGTTCACGTGCTTACTGGTGCAAAGTGGAAATGCATGGCTACCAAACCAAAGGGGTCCCACTAGGAGAGTGAGCTCATAATGCTCTGCTTCTATCTCAGAACATTTTATTTGCTGTATTTTATTTTAAAGGAAAGGTGCAGGCAGGAATGAAGGCAAGTAGGTAGGCAGACAGGCAGGTAGAGAGAGGAGGAAGAAGCACCATATTTTATTTTTATTTAGCTGTTCACACTGGTCGTTCTGCTATGGATGCAGGACTCAACCCAGGGGTATGTGGCTTGCTCCTCTGGAGACAATTAACCTAACCACTGCTCCACCAGAGCATACCAAGCACACTTTAATTCACCTCTGTAAACCTCAATTTTACTTAAAAGTGATCATTTTTTGGTGATTAAAAATGCACAATATTAGAACTTGCTCAACAAAAGGAAATACAGAATGTACTTGGAACAGACCATCTTTTGGGAATGTCTCACATTTCTCTGAGGCTCAGGAGGTGGGAGTAGACAAAAGAAATGGTTCTCTCTGGAATTTTCATACTGAAAGAGAATCTAAAAATGATCAGCATTTGGGATTGCAAGTACCGCCCTAGGCTCCTGCTCAAAGGGATTAAAAATATAATTCCTCTCTTCAAAAATGCAATTGAACTAATGGGACAAATTGCCCAGACATTCCTTTATAGCTTTAGGAACTGCAGACTCCATGAAATTCAGCTGAATCAATAGTTTGGATTAGAGAAGAAAATTCTCAATGACCTTTATTTATTCTATTGCTTTCTCTAAAATGTTGGCAATTTCTAACAAATGGAATTCCCACTGTTAAAATTAAATATAGATTGCAAAGCCACCACCATTAATCTTATGTTACTATTGTTATTGTATGAAGAATGGTTTGCCAACATTGTTCATGGTCTGAACTGTAACTTGTGTTTATTGTGTGTGTGTGTGTCTGTGAGTGTGTATATTATCTGTTTTGTTCGATCAAAGCTCAACTGCGGGAAACCATCCCTACTTTCTATAGGTAGAATTTGTTACAGACACTTTCTTTTTTCTTTTCCTTTGCCTGCACACAGCAAGTGTGGCAATTATCAAGGTATGAAATATTAGCAAGGCACACCTCGGTGATTCAGACTAATTATCTTGGTCCCTTTAAGAAAGTGTTGGCTAAGTGTTAGACATGTTTTACTTCAAATATTTGTGGCTCCTCAATGGATGGTAGTGTACTGAGAGTAAACTTATCAGGCTTTTTCTCTCTCACTTTTCAGTGCAGGAGAGGTCTTGTAAATTCACATGCAAATACGGATATTTTTCCATTCTAGATTGTAGTTAAAGTATTTCCCCATAAAGTAGGCCCACTTCTTTCAACTATTCCTTATCATCTCTAATTATCTGGATACACTCCTTAGCTGAAGTCCACCTTTATACTACCTGTGATCCAAAATATCAACTATGAAAATAAATAATAGGAAAAAGATTGTAAAAAGAACATTTAGCTCCTTATAATAAAACCAACATCTCATCCTTCTTAGAAGATTCATTTATATATGAAAATCTGATCTGCTAAGCTAATGAAAACTGGCCTTACCTCTTTATTAAAACCTCAATGAATCTCAGGCCAAACTGTGAGCATTTCATTCTCAATGGATTTCACAGCAATAAAGTATGCTTTGGTTTTACAATTTGACAATTCAAAACTATCAGCAGTTCCTCTTCCTTCGCCAAGGATTGGAATGAAAGACAATCCTGGATGTAGGTCTGCAATTATCAAGAGTCAGAAGAAGACAGAGCATAACCTATGTGAGTTTACAGTGCTCTTTTGAGACAGTGACAAATGAGCATTGGGAGCACTGGTGTGCCCAATACATCTATGAACCCGGGACAAGTGGAGAGGGTTTGGTCTCTTGGGTTTGGTCCACTGATGGGAGCAACCTAGTTCCACCAACCACTGCCCAACTCAGTCAATTCTTTATACACAGAAGCTTTGTGCAGTCTCTATGCTGGACATTAGAGAATATATATTATTTTACATTATGTTAAGTATATGCTATATTATATACATTTTACATGCTTTATTACATTAATTGACAGTGTTATTGCAACCCCATTCAAGAGATTGTTCTCAAGTAGCTTTTCATACTAACTGAAAATGGGTAAATAGCCTTTGAAAAATCATTCTTACTAACAGTTCTCTCCCGTCTTTTGACCAGTGCAACTTCAAATTCCTAACATGACATCACCATCCTCAAATTCCTAGCATTACCTAACATTACACTGGTTGGGAACACCAGAAAAACTCTAAAACACAAACATTCTCTCCTCATTTAAATGAATTACTTCTTTTATAAAACAGCAAAGGAACCGTGTATTGTGGGGAAAAAACGTTGAGGGCAATTTCTCTGACTGAAACACAACACTGATACATATTTAACATGTACATAAAGCTACCTGTATGTCATCCAAATACACTATGTATTTGCAAAGTTCATAGTATGTTTTGAAATAAATTCCTTGCATTTAAAAATAGGCTTTGACAATCTTATTAATATGTAGAATAGGAAAGAAACAAAGCAAGTAGATCAAATAAACCAAAAACTAACCCCTGGACTCTGACAACAGAACTGAGGTCAATGTGGGAGCTAAGAGTAGTGGGATCCAATGGACAGTGGTGGGGGGCCATCAGGAATTTGGGGGTGTGGTGTATTATATATCTGATAATAAACCTGCACAGCTAAAATGTAGACAGTGTTGTTAAACCAAGTTCCCCAATAAAAATGTACTTAATCAATCAATGAATACCACAGTACTCAAATTCTGAAGAGCTCTTTAAATCTCTACCTTTTGGTAAAGGACACTGAGACTCCGGTGATGGGTATTATATGAAATGCACACAGACTGACTAAATCTAATACCCTAAAAAGCATATAGCGATGAGAAATAATAAAAATCACAAAGATAAATAAATTCACATCCTTCACTCATTTGCTTATCTTTCCATTGAAGACAAAATAATCCCAACCCACTTAAGAAAATAAAGCATATCAAAGTTGGAAAGTTCAGTTTAATCTTGGAAGTCTGGTGTTCAACAAAGATAAAGTGACTACACTAATGTGCTCATCAACATTATTTTACCTATAATGATACTCAAACAACTGAAGCTGAGTTTACACTCATGAATTCTGAGTTAACTCTGGGTTATAAACTATGAAATATGAAGAAGCATATAACCACAGTAGTTAATTGTGGTCTCTTCGCTCAAGTCTGTATGCCTCCTCCCAGGGTAAGCAATCCTAAATGCAATACTGGTATGTTCTCAAGACAAGGTGAATTCAAGATAACAACATCAGCTGCCTTATCAGGGGGCCACTCGGTGGCATGAATTGTCAGCTTTATTGCACCGGAGATAGTAATTAAACCTCCACCAGCTCAGACGTATGCCCCAGCACAAGCAGAACAAGCTATCAGCCTCATAGGATGTGATGCTTATTAACTAGAAAATAAAAGTTGTATTAAGAGAATATGCCTGTCAGGAGAAGAGAAGGATAAATATGTCCATGTTTTATTGCTACATGTATTTTTATTTTTTTAAAGAAATGCCTATTGTACTGTGGAGTAGGTAACATTTCCCAGTATGTCTGAAATCATTCAGTGCAGCACCATATGGTGCGGTAATGTCACTGAACAGTGGGGCACAAATAACTCACAATTCATTTCACTTTGGACTCTTATTTGCTTAAAAAGTAAAATGCTTCTGAGATGCAACATTGCCACTTGATGTCCTCTGGAATCAGGCTGGGCTGAGAACAGCAAAGTTAATCTATGTTACATATAAAGTCACTGAAAACATACAACT
This sequence comes from Solenodon paradoxus, assembly GCA_004363575.1. Classification (NCBI taxonomy): domain Eukaryota; kingdom Metazoa; phylum Chordata; class Mammalia; order Eulipotyphla; family Solenodontidae; genus Solenodon; species Solenodon paradoxus. The sequence goes on from RJWH01001030.1 coordinate 115,924, forward strand.
TGAAAGGCTGTCCTTCCAGAAAGAGTAAGGCATTGAGTGAGCATGGAAGTGGATCAGGCAAAGGGAACTGAGATTCTGTTTACCTGGTTTGGGGACTTAGTTGTCTGTTTCGCTATAGGAGTACACAGTACTAACTCCTAATGCGAAAGATCTATAGTAGCAAAGAGCCAGAAATCCCTGATAAGCCAAATCAAGTCTATCTTATCATATCATTATCAAACGACAGAGTGTGAGCATAGAGGGCAAAGTGAAAGGAAAAGCTAGATTCAGATCAGTGGCTGAGATCAAAGACCTCAAGTCCACAGGTCCCCTATAAAAAGAAGGAACATGAAACTGTAATTCTAAACATCTGCTTCCTAGTAGGACACTATGTGAAACTATTTACTGTAAAATACAGGCATATAAAACTAGAAGCAAGCAAAAAACCTCTAGTAGCAGAATTACAAAAGGATGCACATGAAAGAGAAAAAATTATTAACTGAACAATATTTTTCCCCCACACCAAGTCTCTGATGACAGCTATCAATGAATAATAAACTGTAACTTAGTTCAAGGTGCTCTTATGAAATTCAGAAAGTAGACCTCTGATGAGTGCTATTTCCTCACATTCCAAGTTTTAACTGAACAAAGGTTTAACTTCCAGCAATAATCCTCAATGGACTTTGCATGTCTACGACATCTCCTGTATTTTTAAAACATGATAGCATCAGCCCAACACGTGCCAAAATAGAGAACATCATCAAATGCAAGGGAAAGAGTGGTTTAATAAGTGCTGGCCTGGAAGGAGGAAGACTGTTTCACTAAATTCTCTTCCATGTTAATGGGACCCAGGTGCTACAATCATGACTAAGCGGTAGTAACTCCAACGGTCAAGCAGCACAAGGCAGAAATCAGAACAGATCTTCATTGCTCTGTCCTCCGTCTCTGCTAATAGGCTTTTTGAAAAAAATTAAAAATAAGTTCTGTCTGACATGTCTTAACATATACACTGCAATGAAGTGCACAGAAAAAAAAATTTTGGTGGGGGGGGGTGTTCCTCAGAAGTGACTGACAGGGCTGTTGTCCCACTTACTTAAGACTTCCTTTTCTCAGCCGAACTCCATGAAGTGCTGATCATGCTCCAACCATAACCTCATCTGCTGCCAGCAAAAGACAGCAGCAGCGCTTGGTTCCACACCAACCAACAGAAGAAGGGTTTCGACACTAACATGGCTTGCGTGTGTATTTCCTCTCCATGGTGAAAAGCTACTTCCATGATTTGGTTCCTCACTTTTTCTTTTTTTTAAGCTAACAGAAAATAAAGGAGAGGCTGACAGACTGTTAAAAAAAATATACAACATTTTAAACAGTACAAATAAAAGTGAACCATAAAAATCTTGGGAAAATTACTGTTTTTTTTTTTTTCTCTTCAATGATGCTTTTAATTTTAAACACTCAATATTCTTATGAAATTATCTAGACACAATTACATTGAAAAGGCCTCACACATTTAAAAAGAATATGACAGAACACTTAGTTAAATGTTATATTAAAGATTCATTGTAAATGAAATATTAACAAGTATTCAACAGATCCAAGTGTGGTTCAAATCCATCTGTTACTACAAACTATATTTTGTCTTTATCTTAGCACTGCCATATGCCATAGGAGAGCACCCAAGCTCTTTTTTAATCTTCCATTTGAAAACCCTCTTTAGAAATGAATAGCCATGGTTAACATGCGGCATTTATTCCACACTCTAGATCATCGCAGCATCCTTTTTCACTAAATTCATCTTAGTGAAACCACAGAGCCATTTCAATTAGACAAATCCTTTCCCCCATTGGTATGTCAGCTTCTGACACAGTCTACATTAAAAAGTTCACCACTAACTTTTTTTCAAGGCGTAAGAAAAATGAAGAAAAAAAGAAAGGTAAACATACACATAAGGCTCCTAAGAATGGGAAAGAAAAAAAATGTAGGAAGAAAACAAATTCCAAATATAAAACCAAAAGAAATATGTGGCCAAAAAATAAGTATAAGGGTTGAATGCATCGTTCCTTATGGCACTGACAATATGCTTACTGGGGATACAGGGAATGCATGGCAGAGAAAGAGTTCATGAAATTTTTACTAAATAAAAATTCAAATACATAGACCTGCTCATTTGTCTATGCTGAGGAAAAATGAAAACAAAAATAGGAACATTATAATTGCCTGTAAACTATTCACAGCCGTCACCATGTCTGTTCCTAAGGATGTGGTCCTTTGAAAAACCAGAAGAGAAAAAGAAAAGGTTCCACAGGACATATCTATGGATGGACTCAGCTAATGAGAGAAGCTCTCATGACTTCTGGACTAGGCCAAGAGGTGGAAAGTGCTGAGACATCAGATTTACAAATTTAATGTGGATTAAGGTCTTCTCTGGCAAAGGCAGGGAAATAACCAAAGTAAAAAGTGCACCTGTTCAACCACGATTCTCTGTTTCATAGAAGAAAAGCAGTAAGCCTAAAGGGGATAGCTACTTGGATTCTAGTTTGCTGGTCCTAAAACCTGAGTGAAGGCACATCACTCTACCTGGTAAATAAAACCAATTCACAGTATTTAGTTCAACTGACTATGTCTTCTCATTCCTTTCAGCATTATCTAGATGCCTGTGAGACACACAGATGAGTAACACAGGAATGCTGAATGGCACAGAGTTCTTGGCTCTAAGGACCCACCGTCTAGGGAGACAGACAGCAAGAGAGTCAAGTCTTGTCATTACAATATGCTAATCACCAACCTTGTGTTTCTGAACTTTAAATCCTCATATTGTTTGATAAAATGTGTTTAGAGTAGGATTAAGATATATCTTACTGACACACCCTGGTGAAGTAAGGATCTGGTTAGTTATCTTCGGCCAGCACAGTCCATATACATTCCATGGACCGAGGTTCTTGTCCTGGGGCCGAGAGAAACAACCGAGGTGAACAACTAAAATTAAAATAAAGTTCTTTTTCCTCCTCTTTTTTCCTGCCTACCTGTCTACTCATCTTTCATTGCTGCCTACACATTTCCTTTAACATATATATATATATATACATACATATATATGTATGTGTATATACATAACTTAAATCACTATATATTAATTACATATTTTATAATATTTTATTAGCTCAAGCTATTTTAACAAAATACCACAGACTGGGTTGCTTAAATAAGAGAAATATTTTCTCACAGATATATAGACATTAGCCCTCTTCCTGGCTTGCAGAGGTTGCTTTCAACAAAGTTCCTCATAGAGAAAGTTTCGTGACATAGCCTCTCTTCAGGATGCGTACATGAGACTACCAGCCAGGTCTCTGGCATGTCTTCTTAGAGCACTACTCCCATTGCAGAGGCTCTAGACTCATGAATCATTTACTTCCCAAAGCACCAAACTCCAAATACCATTCCATTGGGGTTTAGGTCTTCAACATATGATTTAGATGGGCACAAATATTGTCATAACAAACATATCATCTATATTGCTTATATATTATCTTAAATTTATTACATATTCAAATTCCTATGAAGCAAATTTATATTCAATATTTAAGTTGATTTACAATTTGAGTGTGACAGACATGACAGTGATGTAATAGAATTTCTTGGTGTTTTAACAGGGAATACAGGATGAGCTAGTCAATAATGAACTGACACAATACCTGTACATTTCTTAAAATATTCCATTTAAAACTGCCTTGAGTGGGTAAGAAAGAGAGAGCCAGAAAGAGAAAGCATATGTTGTAGAATATTCCTCACTGGAGAATGTGAGGGAAAAGTTATCATACAAGTAAGCATTCACTGTTCTTTCAACTTCACTGTAGGTTTGAAATTTTTCAAAATAAAAATTGTAGAAGACACCACATTAACCAAAATGAGGCTTTTAATCTAAATAACACTATTGTTATAGCTGTATCCACTTTAAGATCTCTTTCTTTGACAAGGCATTGGAAGCAAGTCTCTTAATGAACATAACTTGATGTGTTCTGTTCCCCAATGTGCTCTACCACATTATTAAACCACTAATTCCAATTAAAAACAAAAGTAGGATTGCACCTGTGAGCACGAGTATACTTTACAGGAAACCTGTTTGTTAATAAATTAAAAATAGGGCAAAGTATAGAGAAGTGGAGAGACAGGGAAGAAATAAGTAAGACCAAGAAAAAGAAAGAAGCAAAGGGCAGTGTAATGACTTAGGTGATGGCACCCTCTCTGCTGTGCCCCACACCCATGACAGGATGATGAAATGGTCTGCTTCATTTGGTAGAACAAGCTAAAGAGATTAAGCAGAGCCAAGAAACAAACTTCAAGGCAGCAGCAGCCCAAAGTATGACCATTAAATATTCCCTCTTCTTACCTATTTTATTTTCTGAGTATTTCTGATGAATGCCTTATATTTTCATTTTAACTTTTGACTTCACTGTGTTTATATTTGCTATTGTAGAAACTCTGCTGAAAACTTTTTTAGTTAACATAATTGAGATACGCACATTAAACAGTGAGTTCAATTATGTTTCCAATCATTAAAAATATCTACCAACTCCTGACTCTGGGAAAGTAAAGTGAACATGTTTCCTTCTCCACAACCAGCATACAGAACTCTAACATGATTCCTTTATGATCAGGTGAGGGTGTGGTTTCTGCTGTGGTGACATAAGTAAATTATGTTTGATATCTTTCTTTTTTTATAGAGGGAAGAGATGAGAAAAAGAAAAGAAAGTTTAATGTCAGACATTGATTGTATAAGGGCAGGTAATCAAGGAGAGAGGGGAGGAGGAGGGAACATAGTAATCATGCTCTCAAATAATAGGTGGGTGGGTAGACACAGAGAGATAGTAGTAATCACTGTTTCTAGAAGGTGTTCAGTTGTGAGAAGAACAAAAATGTGCTCCATGATCACTGTGGAAAGTGCAGCATACTATATTCTCTGCAAGACTCACTAGGAAGAGCAGGGTATGACAGGCTCTAAGAATTCAGCAATAACAAAATGACTAGCACCATTTTAAGTCAAGAGATGTGCAGTCTGTTGTTACTTCCACTAACTCCATTATAACCACTACAGGCATGTCAAATAGCTCCACACTTCAAATTAGTGTATTAATCTTGTCCCACTTGGAGCTGTATAAAAGAAGATTGTGCTAGGATGATGATCCTTATTATGACACAAAATAAGAAAATAATTCCCATTAATCTTGGATGAGTAGGCTTTTATCAGGCTGTCTAACATGAGACAAAGGAGAGTGTGTAATATATCCTAAAGGATGGTAATTATGCTTTCATAACTCTTGTTTTATTGTTTTTCAATATACTTATTGTATATTCAATACAATTATGTCCATAGCTTCTAAGTTACTCAGAGCAAGGAGGACCCATGTTGTATATTACATAACATCCTAGATTGCTGGACCATACTGAATCCACTCATTTAGCACGTGTGGTGGCTGGTGAATGATAGTCTAGGTGATGATAATGACATATGTGATAGACACAGCTTTTAAATTCAAAGAACTTAGAGGAAAGGTAAGTGAACACATATAAATCAATACCATACAGTTTGCTAGATGTAGTAACAAAACAAATTCAAAACAAGAAACCCTTAACAATTATGAGTGGTGAGTAGTAAGTTACCTAAGAAATCATTTCAGTGTGAATTTTGAGTGGAATTAGCCAAAATAAGGATAACTGTGTGTGTGTCTAGGTAAAGTAAAACACATGTTCAAATGCATGAGACAAAGTGGGGAGATGGAGCACGAGAGGAAGACAGTCATTAGTGTCTCTATTAGAAACAAAGTAAGGACAAAGGAAAAAAAAAAAGTGAGAAAATAATACCAATCCATATGTGCTCACACACTCCAAGATGTCTGACTTAGGGGGGAAAAGCAATTACGTAATTACAATAAGATTCAATTCCAAGTATGACTACACTTGGCCACACATTCCAGGAGTCCATATGGGATCACCTCATCTTTCCACTCTCTTCACCCACTCTCAAATTCAAGGCATTTTTTGGCTACAGAAGAGGGTAACTCAATGACTCAATAACTCGATTTTTCCCAACTGCTTATTATGACTAGAGATTTAATTGCTATTTGTCATATTTATATTAACTTATTATTCCATGTTCTTCATCAAGAAAACAAAACAAAATGAGTTCTTTCATTGCCTAATTAATATAAACTATAGTTGAAATACTTCAAATTTTAAGTTAGGGTTTCTACATTGTTACTTGCTCATTAAATGCTCATTTTTCCCTCTATAGGGTACAGGCAAACCCTGACTAGTCCTAAACCTACCTGACCTCTAGAAAGAAAAACTGTCAGTTTTGCTTACTTAGTACCAGTATTCTATTCCCTTTCAGTGAATTCCATTCTCCATTTCTCCCTATGCCTGGTATCTGCAGAAATTATTCTTGCTATCTTGAACCAAGGCACTCACAAACTCTTCATTCCCCTGACCCCAAGTGACTGCCAACAGTTAGTGTGTTATCAGTCAAATTTCTTTTTTTTCAATTTGTTATAAAAACTGCAAACTAAAAAATAATTCTCCAATGAGAGAATTCTGAACAAAAATAGGAAAGGAATTGTGCAGAGGCATGTGCTAGAGTGGCTCCCATCTTGAAACTGCTCTTAGAACTCTTCCTATGTTCTTTTTCCCCCTACTAAACAATATATCCTGGAATTAGCTCCAAATCAGTTCACAAAGATCTGGTGCTTTTGTTACAGCTACATAGCCCTCCACTGTGTGGATTTAAAACGTACAATAGTCAATTTAACCTCTCTCCAATGTGTAGGCATTTAGGTGTTTCCAATATTTTTCAATCACAAACAATGTTGCAGTAGCAAACTTTATACATTATGCATTTCCTACTGCTAGACATGAAAGAGTATATTTAAGAATCTCTGTAAGTGCTCACTTGTATAAAATAGAACATAGAAAGGATAGACCAGGCACTAATGAGATTAGTTATACCAAAGAGGTAAATGGAAATGGAATGGAAAGAAAGGGGAAAATGAGGTTGATATAAAAGGAATAAAGGAAATATTTCTATGAATATAATTTTTCATGTATTTATGGCTTTAGAAATACAGCAATTCTTCACATATTATATGATAGGTAATTAAAATAAATACGACACACGAACACAAATGAAGTTAACTTCATTATAAAGGAGAGCATAAGCATACTAAAGGGGAGTGGACTAATTTAGCTAACCTTGATATAGAATAATAAGTATTAAATATATAATCCATGGCTAAAGACAAAAATATGCACGTAGATTTGTTTTCACAAAGTCTAGGATAGCAATGTCAAAACTACCTTGTTTCGTTTGAGGACTGAACAAATATATTATGGAGAAGAGAAGTCAGTTTTCTCACTGGAAAAAAAAAAGGGTGACAAATAAGGGAAAGGAAAAGACTAGATTTCTGTTATGTTGACTTGAAATGATAAGTATTGGCGTGAATGAATGGATTTTAATGCAGACACCAAAATAGACATAGATACAAATGTGTGTGCATGTATGAATGCATGGATGAGTCAACACTGTGCATGCATTTTCTAGCTTTGTTCATTGTGAGGGACTGGTGCTCCAGTAAAACGACATGACTAACCACTTTGATCATGGTTCCTAAATATTACTCTCTAATTAAAGGACCTGAGAATCCTTGCTAAATGTCCTGATTCCATGGGTAAGGTAAGTAAAGCACAAATGAACCTGGAACATCCTGTGGTGCCATAAAACAAGAGAGTGCTTTAAAAAGCATGAGGATACCCAAAAGATACAAAACACTCATCCGCAGAGATGTATGCACCCCATGTATACTGCAGCCCTATTCACAATAGCTAAGAACTGGAAACTACCTAATTGTCCAACATCAGAGGAATGGATCAAGAAGGTGTGGTACAGATACTCAATGGACTACTACACAGCCCTTAGAAGAGATGAAACCCTGTCATTTGAATGAACATGGATGGATCTAGAGAGGATTATGCTAAGTGAAATAAGTCACAAGAAGAAAGATACTAGATGATCTCAGTCATAGGTGAAACAAACAAACAAAACAAAGAAATAAAACCAATTTGGACATTTGCAATAGAAGTGAGGTTACCAACAGGGAAGGATGGGAGGGGGGCAGGGGGGCAGGGGGCAGGGGCAAATGATGGCTGAACTCACTAGACAATGGTGAAGAAGACTTGGTGAGTTGGTAGAGGGCAGTGAGTGTTGACATATATCTGAGAAATGGGGAACCTGTACATATGAGGCTATTTTAATGTGCAGAATAAGTTACTTCAATAAAAAAAAATCCTCAAACAATGGTAGAACAAAGATATTTAAATTTCAAAGGTGATGCATGGGTAGGGTCATGTTTTACATAAATTAGTCTCAAATACTGATCATCATAAACCATGTACCAAAACAAGAGAAAATGGCAAAAATCTTACCATTAATAAATGATCAATGGAAAGGACACACATTTCTGTCTTAACCATCTCAAAGAGGAGACCGAGGAAAGAAATGGAAGATTCTATTTTCACCTCATCTGGATCCCGGCTCCAGCAACTGCCTCCCAAAGGAGCCATCTGGGGGAAGTGCCCGGAGCAATGGTTGGATGGGAGAGACACAGCCCCGACCTCCACATGGGATCCTGGCGCAGGAAGACCATGCAGAATGTTTGGTCTCTCCATATCTCCTATACATATGATGTTACTTTAACGTGCAGAATAAGTTTCTACAATTCAAAAAAAAAGGTTTGAGGACATTACATGGGGTGCAGCAGCTAACCAGAGGGGCTTCCCAGCAGCCCACCGTGGGACAGTTCTAAACTAAACCAACTACGACAAGAATTGAACTTAGCCCAAGATATAAAATAAGAATCCATGAGCTCAGAGTACTATAAACAAACGAACATATAAGAAATAAGAGAAAGCAGGTCCTAACAGTAAAATTTCAACTGAACAATGAATAAGAAAACTTAAAAAAAAAAAAAAAAAGCAGCATTTTGGCAGACAACAAAAGAGCAACTGTTTAAGGCAGGAGTCATCAATGGACATTAAAATGAATGGGCAAAAATGTGAGTGCACAATCTCAAAGTGTGATCATTTCAAAGAGACGACAGTCATTTTTAAAGTACACATCAACAGAAGAATAACCTCACAGTAGGGAAACCTGACAGATAATATGCTAATAAGCAAATGACCCATGTCAGCATCACCAATAATGGCATAAAGAGATATGATGTACTTTCTGATATAATGCATAGAGCAGGTCATATTCTCATCCCTTTGCACTCTAAACAAAAATGTACAATCTATGTAAAGCCATGAAGCAACATCAAAAAATCCAAGAAGACATTACCCTACAAAAAAAAGTTGGTCAATATGCTTCAAAAGTTTTGAGGGTATTAAATAAGAAAATAGACTGGGAACTGTTCCAGATTAGAGGACACTAAGGAGATATGACAATTACAGGCAACATGGAAAATGTAACTGGGCTCTAAACTGAAAAACCTACCTCATTTTGAATATGGTCTGCAGGTTTCTTGGATTGACAAAGGAAGGCCAGCTGGTCACCTGTTTTTAAGACGAAACTTTTGAAACACAGATATTAGCATTTGTTTAGTATCATCCGTCTTCTCTTACACAACAAGGAGATGAGCAGGAGCTACAAAGGTCTTACTGTCCACAAAGTCAAAACCGCTTATTCTTTGGTCCTTGGCAGAAGTAGTGTGCTAATGTCTGGATCTGAAACAGGACTGCATCAAGACTAATTTCCTAATTTTTACCATTGCTATTGTTTTTAAAAACACCAGGAATCTTTGAGAGAAGAGTTTATAGAAATTCTATTGTTGCAACTATTGTGTATGTCTGAAAATATTTCAAAATAAAAAATTCAAAAGTACAGCTTCGAGCATAGTTATTTCCATTGTCAGAGCAGTCCAGGCATTTGTAAGATATATTCTTCCTAGGCTTAATACACTGAAGTTTGTCCCTTCACTGCCTCTGGTGAGAGATGGCTACCCTTTACAGAGGGCAAAATATGGAAATGTAAAATCCATGCACTTAGCCAGACAGTGCTCTTACTCAGAAGGTACTTTATGGTTGCGATTTATTCTGAGTCAGGCTCTGGACTAAGTGCTTTACACCTATTTTCTTGTAAAGAAGTGCATTTGCAAAAAGGAAAATCCATTTACTTAAAGATTTCTAATTCCATAAAAACATTTTACTAGATGGTAAAGAGAGCAAGCAAGGGCTAGAGAGGAACAGTATGAGATATTTGACTCAACTGTCAACTGCAACTTGCAAAAGGGTTATTTTTTAACTCAATTCCTCTTTGCCCAAATATATTAATAGACTTTTTTTTCTGTCTCTACTTCATTACAGATATTGTCTGAATAAAGGAAGCCATAATATACCTGGTGATAGAGGTTAAAACCATAATCCATCAAATAGAAAATAGCATCCATTGTCAGATGTACCAGCATTTTATTTACCAGGAAAAGACAAAGGTTTACCCATTTTAAATGGAAGAGATCATAAAGCATAAAGACTTCCAAATTCCGAGATACTAAAATGTGTACCTTTGAATAAAATACAATATATAACATATACTGAATCTATATTTTGGAGCGTAGCTTTTACTAATTTGGGTTGTTCTGTGTCGAATGAAATTCCAGGTTTAATTTAACAAAGAAAATACTAACTGAAGCAGATGACCAGCTAAAGCTAAGACTCCCAGGAATGGCAATGCCGGTCGAAACTGGAAAAATTTAACTCTGATAAATCAAAGAAACTGCACAAGGAATTCTGAGAACCCAAAATACCGCCTACACAGACTGTCGGCTGCAAGCTAATGACCTTCTCACATATCTCCGTATTTCTACTAGGATTCTGTTACTGGTACCAATGATAAGTCATCAGACCACCTGAAAGAAATCAGTCCATTATGGTGCTATCGAAGCATTCAGACTTGGCATCTTGAAGACACTGGAGTATAAGTGGCTCATATTTGGTGACTTGTGTCCTGAATGTTTGTTGTTCTGTAGAGGTTGCACAGTCAAATAACTTAAAAGTTCAATTGCCCTATACCTTTCCTTAGATGTCTACTGCCCAGGCTCAGAGTAAGGATAGCCATGAGATTTCATCATTGGATCTTAGAAGTCATGTAGTCGTGCTCCTTTAGTCCACAAAAGGAAAGAGAGAAGCACTGAGAAGAATGAGACTGTTGGTACAAGTTGTACTAGAGCAGGGAACAACCAGAACCCAGGACTCCTCACTCTGGGCCGGGCAGTCTTTCGGAGGAATGAACATTATTAAATATTTGCAACCAGGCTGCAACTCCCCCACAACTGGCATGCCATTATCAAATCCTGGCACGCATGCTAGTTTTCAGATATGTTGGCATCCATTAAATTTATTTTCCTTTTTAAAAAATGAGTCCAAATGTGCTTTTGATGTTTGAAGGTATATATTTTTAAAAATCTTTTAAAAAGTAACTTGCATAAAAATAAACCTATTGAAAGCAAACAGCAATTTTGCAATAGAGTTCCATCACCAGTCTCCCATCTGGGCAGTCTAACCAGAAAACACAGTAGGAGTTTTAAATTACACATTGTCAGTAGCTACAATTTGAGTTTTTAAAAAATATATTGCCAATTTCATATCAGTTCTCAGAATATGAATTTAGCCTCAGTGTGTACCTACTGGCATGCCCATAGAGTCTGCCATACTCCTGAAATATGTTCTCAGAGAGCAGAAATTAATAGATTGAATTCAGAGATGCACAGACTTGACTTATACTACAGCTGCAGTTAAAATTCATACACATGGAACAGAGAAGACAATTTTCTTCCCAAGTAATGACTGGTAACCTACAGACAGTGCACTAAGCAAGACAGATTATAGAATTCTGGAACACACTCAGCATTCCAGAGAAGATGAGAGCAGCACATCAAGACAATGAGCAGCTCAGCAAAGCCCAAGATCAGAGACCATGTCTTCCATAACTCTGATTTAATGAAGTTCAAAAAAGCCGCTTTAAAGGAAAAAGCATTGGACAAAATTTAGGGCATGGAGATGCCCTAATTAAAGCATTCCCCACAGAAGAAAAAGCTTCCAATGTGAATTACAGGGATGGAACATGTTATAAGCATCTAGAAGGTCTTCTTGCATTTATATGTGAGAGAAAACAGGAGATAATGCTGATGTGAGGACATGGTAAGATAAGCTCAGCCTCTGACCGGGGCTTGATAAATGTACTCAGATAAGAGCCTCCCAGGACAGGGAAAAAAAAAACTGGGAAGAGCGCAGGGACATGAAGAAAGACTCTAGAACAAATCAGATTGCTAATGTATTATTTGAGTTTGCACAGTCACTAGAATAATTTCAACTAATTCAGAAAAAAATGGAAAGTGACCCCAGAGCCAGCTAATGTACAAAAACTCTCCATTAACCCTGATGCCTAAGCTTTTATGGTATCATGATAATTGGTATTCATAATTTTAAATCCTACACCACTTTCTGAATCATCATATAAAATCACCAGAAGCACATCCACTTAATGAATGTAATGTGGAGTACACTCTGACTAAGTGATTGTGCTCAATGCTGAGGGACCAGAAAATACAGGGTCCACATGCATTATGAAAGGAGAAAACTAGCAAAGCTGTATTGTAATTTCAAAAGGAGTTAATCCATATGGATGACAACCTCATTAATCAGGATACTCAATTAATCAAACTGTACCGTGCCACAGAACACAGAAAACCCCCACACAAACGAACCTTGATCATCTTGAAAATGTCCACAAACAAAAAGATATAAGTAAAAGAATTCTGAAGAATATTCTGAAGGGATGAAGCCTTCTCATTTCCTATTGGGCAGTCATATGGAAGTTGATAACTGTGTAAAGAATTTCTCCTTTGAGAGAATGTAACAGTCCATATGCAAGGAAGAAAAGGAAACCACAGGGTCACAGAGGTCTTCAGACTTTTGCTAAATACAAATGCAAAACTGTAAGACCAAACAAAAATAAAATGCATTCAAAAATACGATTTCTGCTTAAAGAGATTTGTACTCTCTAGGTTCGTATTCCACCTACATCTACACATGTATATGCAATCATGATTTTACATAAGTTAATCGCTAACTTATTCAGAGAACATTGCAGTTTCCATTTAACGCAGTTATCGACTCCCAGGAATAACAAAAGATAGATGTAGTACGCTTCAAAAATTTTATAAATACTAGACCATGAATGACAATCACTGGATCTAATGGAGTATTTCACATATCTGAGGACGTTTCATAAGAAAAGAGATAGAATGAGAAAAGAGAATGGAGTGACTCAAGGGTTAGAACTCTCTTTGAGGACAAGATGGTAATTAAAGGACGATTTAAATACACGAGACAGCAATAGTGAATAGGAAACTTGTTCTAAATATCTGGATAGTAAGCAAATATCCAGGAACAGAAAAAAAAATTACCAGTTCTCCAAATTTGATGCAAATATGGAAAGGTGTGGTTTGTTGTAAATTACAGTGATTTCCCATTCATCTAGAAGTCAGTCATATGAAAATCTTAACTGTCTGGATTAAAACACAATCAACGAAGAAAATGGAAGGGAGGGAGGGGAGGAAGGGGAGGGGGGGAAAGGAGACAGAAAAATAAAAAACAAAACAAACAAAAAAAAACAAGCTAGCTAACTTAGGGTCAGTAAAAAACCATGTTATCAGTAACAATGGTCTCAATTGCTTTGCTCAAAGAACGATTAGTCAAATCACATTTACATTAGCTTTAGCTACTCACACCTTGTTTGATGCCTAGGCTATACTAGGCACGGTCTATAGGCAGTGATGATCTCACTCAGTTTCTACTGAACATCGGCCTGCCCTGCCCCGCCCTGCAAGCATCCCCTCCAAGAGAAGGTCTAAACCAGCAAATAAGCAAAGTCAACATACAATGACATCTATCAGGAGGAAAATAAGAGTGAAACAGAAGCCCATAAGCTGGAATCAGCCCAACTTTGGTGGGTTAGGGAAGGCTTCTGGAACAAACAGGTGCCTCCAGCCTGAGAGTTAAAAAGCAGTAGTACTGAGAGAAAGGAAGGGCAGAGCGAGGAAAGACATAGGCACAAGGTTCAAAGTTCCAAATCACCCAAGTACAGCAAAGGAATAAAAGTCCAGAGAATTGGAACAAGTGAGGAAGGGAAGTAAGACACAAGGAGGTGACAGGGAAGCGCGTCAAGCATCCAGGGACTCGTGTGTTGATTTGACTTTATTCTAGTGGCACCAGAGCCCTTAAAGAACGCAAAAAGAAATTATATCATATTAGGATGATCACTCAGCTGCAAGGGAAGAAGAGAACAGAAGGGGGAAGAGACTGCTGTCAATGTGGAGACTTTGGATAAGTAAGGTAAGAGAGAATAGCAGCCCAAGTGGAGTAGTAAAGGGGATAGAAAAAACATCAAAACATGGAGCAATTTATAAAGTTTCCAGGGAGTAACTGTCACCAGCATTTCCAGGGCTACAATGCTTAAGCACTGACCAGATGCCAAGAGTACCTGGGTGCAGGGCAAGGGGTGCAGGGGGGCTGGGGAGGGACAAACACAGATAAGTTACCAAGCAGAGGTTTCTCCACAGGTTGAATGACTAGAGAACTGTGGAAATGGAAACAACCCCCCTCTTGTTAGCAGTGTCATGCATAACAAAGTTCTCAGAGGTCGCTTCAATCTGCTTGACATATCAAGAAGGAAGACCAAGAAAGATATTTTTAAAAAGCTTTTACGGAAGAGTAAGTGTAGCTTTGGGACTTCGGGTCAGGTTCCAGACTGCCAGGGTTAAGAGGAAGACAGAGGTTTAACTCAATATTCTGAGCCCCTAATAAGGTAACAAAACAATAAGTTGCCTTGCCTTGGTTGAGGCATGGTGAGCTGCTAACAAGGCAGGGGGCATACTTTGGTGTCTCAGCTGAATGGCAGCACCCAGCACTTCCCAGTACAGTCTTCAGACTCTGCTCCAAGTTCTTCCAAAAGCAAGGGGTTGTGGTGGATGATCTGGCCACCAACTTTTTGACATGTCTCCCGTGAAGACACAGGCTCCTCCTGCTTCCTCCCCTTGAATCTGAGACCCTGTGACTGAAATGACTCCCTGACAGATCCAGGGCCATTTCTGAGGAGCCTGGCAGCTCTCATTTCCAGCCCCTTGGAGGCAGCAGCCATGGAAGAAGAGTGGTTACTCCACTGACTGCTCCACACTGTGAGAACCACAAAGACTTGGACAGGTCCTGAAGGACAATATGCCCTGTGGAGAGAGAAGCCAGAGAGTTGAGGTGTGACATGTTTGAGTGAAGAAGCCACCTTAGAAACAGAAATCCAGTCCCAGCAGTGGATCAAAAATCCAACCACACAACTAAGTTCTTCCCAACATCCCCACCCAGAAAATGGTCATTTGAATAATGCAACCCAATGTGGAGGCAATGTGTTAGGTTACAAAGTTTGGCTGAGATGAAATAACAAGTGAACTAAGAAGACAAGGTTGCATTTATGGATCTGAAGTAAAATTTTTGTTTCTCTGATCTCAAAAGAAACTCTTCTTCACTAACATAAAAAGTGACGTGGTCAATGATGGTAGCTACTACATAGATTAGAAAAATTAAATAAATTATGCATAAGGAAAAAGAAAAGCTCAGTTTTCCTGAAAATACATGCATATGAAATAGCTCCAGTTGCACTGGAGTTCACTATACCTCTCTGTTAACATCTTGTAAGATGTTAATTTTAAGTGCTTATTAACAAAGATGTCATAAACTCATAAAAATTCTAGAATGAATTTTTCCAGTGACAGGCTGTCATTCATGCATCTGAGCATTGTCCCTACACTGCTTAATATATTAGGAGAAAGAATAAGAAGATGGAAGCAAAATAAACATAAAAAGAAATGACTTATTTTATCCTATTTGCAGTGTAACATCAGATTAAGACTTTAAAAAAGGCAAAAAAAAAACTAATAACATTCTTTGATGCCAATAAATTTTACTATATTCTATACAATTTTGTAAATAATAATTGAACATGGCCAAAACAAAGTGTGAGCAGTCATATTCACATTTTACTTACATTGCATTACATATATATATATATATATATTTATCTTTGGAGTAAGCAATTCACATAATTCAAACTCCAAACTTTGAGATGATTGATTCTACCTCATGGACAATAAATATTCAGTTTCCTATGCATCTTTCAAAAATACTTTATTCAATTATAATACATAAGGTTTTATATAATTATATTTAAATATATAATGCTGGTGGCATAGTAGTTTAGGTCATTCACCTCCAAAGGAACGCAGGCAACATACTGCTGGGTTCTAGCCCATTTCTAGGGAAAACAACCCGTGAGAACAACTGAATAAAAATAAAATAAAGATGTTTCCTCCTCCTATCTTTTTCTGCCTTGCTTGCTTACTCACCTTCATTGCTGCCTGCACCTTTCCTTAAAAATAATTATTATTAAGTCTAAGTATGTGCCATATATTTATATATGTATGTACACTAAATGTAAAAATATGCATATCAATTTAGATGTATAAATGCATGTAATTCCCCACCCCAATACATAATCATTATATACTGTCTTCACCCTTTCCATCCCCAATATATTTTCTGCAGATATTTCAATGCTAATACATATAGCGGTATTTTGTTCATTTTTAGAATAATAATACATAATATACTGCCCTATATCTAATCAAAATCCTATTGATGAATATTCAAATGCCTGCAGTCTGTGTGCTCATCAGCAGTGCTGGGATGAACGACCTTGTACACAGATCATTTGCTAGCATAAAATGTCAAAAGGTACATGTATTTATAATTTAGATAATTACTGTCAATGCTAGCTACATAGAGACTGTACAGAATCACAATTACAAACACAATGGTTAATTTTAGCAAAAAAACATGACAGCATTATTAAAGGTTTAGAACACTTTTGCCAATTTGAAGTTAAAAGTGTGGAGGTTTAGTGTTTTATAATTCTTCTATGTCTTGTTAGTGTTTAAGAATCATTTGTGCTTTCTAGTCTGTGGATCCTTGGCTCCCACTCTGCTTACTTTTCTATTGAGTTATTGGTCTTTTTCTATTGATTTCTAGGAATTCTCTATGTTAAAGAAATTAGCCTTTTGGCTGTGATATGTTCCAAAAATTAGTTTTCCCCATTTGTCTTTTGAATTCTCTTATGGGGGTTTTACCATAATTTTTAATTTTTTAAAACTTTACTGAAAGGAGAATTTTTAAAAAGTAATTCAATTTATCAAACTTTTCTCCAATGGCATGTGTCTTTAACATCAAATTGTGAAGACAAGTTTATTTCCTTCAATAGTCCACTAAGCTACTCTACAAAAGGTAAAAAGACGTTAGTAAAGTGTCATTAAGAAGTATCACAACTGAGGAAATCATCACTGAAAAGTTAGTCTTCCAAGAGCCTTTTCAGTGAATTCATTCTGGCAATATTCCGTTAAGATGAGGGACTTTAAAACACTTACACAAGCACTGGTCAACCTGTCTCTTTATAAAATCCAGTCAAAATATGTATATTTAATACTGAGTTCATTTGCTTTAAAAATCATTGTAAGAATATTTTAGAATTCCTATACAGAAATCACTTCTAATGTTCAAAACTATAACTGTTTATAAAGCTTATGAGCCAAATAGGGACTTGGATAAGAGAGAGAGAGAAGAAAGAAAGAAAGAAACAGAGAGAGAGAGAGGAGAGAGAGAGAGAGAGAGAGAGAGAGAGAGAGAGAGAGAGAGAGAGAGAGAGAGAAAGAAAGATGCTCAATGGCTTTTTTGGAAACAAATGAGTTTGAAGGCTATGGAAATGGAGACTGTTAAAACTACTTATACATGTGAATTCCTGCAGCCAATTCTTAGTCATCAAAAGCTTAAACATATTTATGCTAAGGTTTTCAACTCAGCTGCTTATAAGTTTTAATTATGCACATGCACACACACAACACATACACGTACTACTGTTTTAAAACTAGCAGGAAGAAATATCCTCATTAGAATAACATGGCATCTTCAAGTATAAGGTTCTACTTCAAACAGCCATGTAGGCTAATTTTCAGAATCTTTCCTTTCCCATTAAGTGAAACCTGAATATTGTCTACTTAACAAATATAGGGAATTGTGCTGAAAACAACAAAACCTACAGAAATGCAAACATCTACAAGAACCTGATGGCTGCAAAGAAGAGGGTATGCAGATTAGAGAGCAAACAAACACAGAAACAGCAGACTGACTGTTCTCGCACATTGTTCCAAACATAATTCACCCTATGTCCAGGTTTATTAAATGAACTATAAAGTTCACTTCCACACAGACTCAGAAAGAAGAGGGAGGACAGGAAATCTGTTTCTAAATAATTAAGCCAAAAATAATCATTTGAAAAGCATGAATTTCTTTCAGGGGTCAACTTTGGAGCTGTTAATAAATTTCAAGCCAAAAGTGAGGAGAGGCGGTGAACAACATTATACTGAGTTTTTCATGTTCTTGAAATTTACTAATAGAAATTAGTTTGCAAATACTTATATCGTGCCTATTATGCATGTGCTAGTAATTTCTATTTATTTAGGATACGACATGAATAAAATAGACAAAGATAATCACATATCTGTGGCACACGCTGACAGAGGCATCAGATTGCTGCTGTCTTTTTTACACTTTTCTTTTTTCCCGAGTATTAAGCTCTTGAGATGGAACCTCATTATATGATTACACTACAATTTATCCATCCTCAAGTGAAAGGGTGCTGGAACTATTTCCAAGTATTTTTCCATTGTGCACTTGCACTATAAACATTCTAGTACATACAATCAGATGCCATGTGAAAGTATTTCTAAGGCAATTATCAAAACATGGTTCCACAGAATCCAAGGGATTCCCAAGACTCTTTTAAGGAGTCCAGGGAGTAAAAATGACTTTATTGGTAATACTAAAATATTATTTGCTCTTGTCACTGTGCTGATGTTGCATTAATGATATAAAATCAATTGTGGGTAAAACTGTGAGCCCTTTAGTATAATTTAGACAGTGTCACCAAATTCTAACAGTAGGTATGGTAAGTATTGTATCTTGAAGAATAAAGAAATTGCCAGTTTCAGATCCTTGATCAAACTTTAAAAATCATCTGTTTTATGAGGTCTCTAGCCTTGAGTACATGTCTCTTTAATCACAAAACATTATACATAAAGCACTTCTATTATGTACTGAAGTTGAGTGATATGCTTAAGGAAAAGCTCTGATGTCACTGACTTACTTGCTAAACTAGCTTTTTTTTTTCCCCCATGTAACCTGAAAGAATTTAAAAGAAAAACTAAAAAAAGACTATTATTCAAATTTGGATATTTGTTAGAATTTTTCTTTACTAAACAGTAGAACTATCATTCAAATAAAAAAAAACCAAACAGAATTCATTGCCAATGGCCAACATTGTGCTTCCAACTGAAATCAGAATTGTTGAAACCTTACCTGCTAGTGCAAACTTTACAGCTTCCTAACGCTCAAAAGATGTCTCAAAGGAAAATCACATTAATGAAAGTGATTTTTATATTGCACTATGCAATATGTAAATACTTGAAAAACCTATAGGACACAGTGAACCAATATTTTCCAACTGACAGCTGCATGATGTTACAAAAATATGTACGGGTAAGGTGTCAACCAAAATGCAAGAGTAGACACCAACTATAAAGTTGGTTGACATTATTTCAGATTCTTCATTACCGCTAACAAAACTACCATTTGTCAAGTTTTGGTATCCTATAAAGAAGAATGACCATAAATATCTGAAAGGCTGATTAAACTACTCCTTCCTTTGTAAAATATTCATAAGCATGGGGATAAATGTTCTTTACATACTGGAACCAAAACATCAGAATACAAGGAACTGAATCCAGAAGCAGATATGAGCAATTTCCTATCAAGCCAGCATTAAAGAGATTAGTAAAAACATAAAACATATTTTCATTTTGGAAAACAGTTATTTTTCATAAAATATACTGTTTATGTTAATATGTAATGTATTTGTTTTTGTTATTCCTAAAGGGAGTAACTATTTTAAATTGACTAAAATTTAATGTCTAATAGAGTAATTTGTGCATAAATAAAAGTTCTTTGTTTTCACTAGCTTTTAAGACTGAAACAACTAATTTAAAGCCTGTTCTCTTACATTTCTTATATGAAAATGCTGGGATTTGGATACACAAACCTTCGAATTTCTTAGATAATGAAAAGGCATTTTCAAATTTTTACTGTTAGCAGTACATGTAAGTGTATTCTCAGAATACATTCTCTTTAGTTTCTTAAACCATGAGAGTTGTTAATGTTTGTCATTCTGCTCACAGAGAAAAAGTATTTCATTGTTTTCTTGAAACACCTTTTCTCATGACTCGATGAGACACCTCTATGTATTAACTAAAAACTGATTTCCACAGGCCGGTCTCAAACACCAAATAGTATTTCTACTTTGCTAATAAGAGAAATGAGACAAATTTTCACTAAATGATTAATATTCAGTATCTTATCGTGTACCACCCCCAGGAGACCTTGCAATTAATGAACTTACTTTTCTCCCAACTATGCCTAGCAGTAGTCCAGACACCCCTAATTTTTGTTCCCCTTTCCTCATATCTTGGGCTCAAAATGTGTTCATTCCCTTATATATGTGTATCTCTGTGTATATATATCTATATATCTATGTATATATAGATACATATATATATCTATACATACAGACACACATTAGTAAAAAAGACAAATTAGGCTAATATGTCAGAATGATTTTATATCTGTAATATGCTGCCATCAATCATACAGGAATTAAATCTATTTTAATATATTTGTATAAGCAGTAGAAGAGGCTTAAGGATAGACATCAAGCTGTCAAATCAGTTATATAAGGTGGGGAGGCAGAGATACTCAGGAAGGAACATAGACAACTTCAGTTCTATATATCTTTCCAAAGCCGAGTTTAATTTGATAAAAAAGAAGGTATTATTCCCATAATCTGATGAATTCCAAATAAGACAAAATAAAACTGACTATCTCCTTTATTCTTAGACCTTAGTCACAGGTTTTTCTGAGCTCTGCTTATGTTAGACATTCATCAGCCTCTAGCAAACATCCCTGTTCTTCCATCATGTGACTTCTTTGACTCTATAATACATTTAAATTGTCTAGAAAGTTCCACAGAGTTAACACCACCACACAAACATCAGATTAGGAAAGCAGGCATAAATGCCTGGAGCACTGCTGTGGAGGTCAGGTCCTTTCTCTCTCTGCTACCTATGACCAGATCAAAGCTCAGGAGCATGCTCAGCAAGGAGGGAACTGTTAGCAATTGAGCCTAATGGTACGCCAATGTTTTCCAACAAAATTCCTAAAGGAGGTGTGCTCTGGTGGAGTATGGGTTGGTTCTGCCACCTTTGGCCAATCACAGAGCACGTACATCCCAAGGACCCAGGTTCTGTTCCCGGGGCCAGCAGGGAGCACCCAAAAACGAATCACTAAATAAAAACAAAAAAGTTCTTCCTCCTCTTTCTTCCTACCTGTTTGCCTGCAGGCCTTCATTCCTGCCTGCACCTTTCCTTTTAAAGCAAACAAAAAACTAAAAGGATCATGTCACAAGTTTAAGAGAATAAGCTCTAATTGGGTGAGG
The DNA here is from genome assembly GCA_004363575.1 of Solenodon paradoxus. Taxonomy (NCBI): domain Eukaryota; kingdom Metazoa; phylum Chordata; class Mammalia; order Eulipotyphla; family Solenodontidae; genus Solenodon; species Solenodon paradoxus. The sequence continues at coordinate 137,651 of RJWH01001030.1, forward strand.
GGGGGTGGGTGCAGGGAACGATGAGACCAATTATAATGATTTTAGCAAAAACTGTACATTGAAATTTTGAAGATAATGCTTGTGAGCTGCCATAAAAGTCCAAGTGAGTATTGTTGGGATTAAATGGAGTACAGACTAACCACCACTGGAAGCCAATGATTCCATCACACATTTGCCATGTCCTTCTCAAGATATGACAAACGTGTTTGCGTTTCAAAGCCTCTGAAGAAGTACAATTAATGTCCACTGCACAAAATCTACTCCCTGGCGGATTACAGGTTTGCAAGCTACCACAGCTGCTGCTCATGGGGCCAATCTCTGGCTTTTTGCCACACAGGACCCAATTCAGCTCCAAATGCATCAATTATTTTAAGCTGTCAATTAGTGGGATCTGTTGACCACACACACATTACAAGCCTTAAAGGCCATTTTCCAAAACATTAAGCTGTTCTTCGCTATCCTTTCAATGGTGGTGAGCATCTCTCTCTTATATTTGCTTAATTTTAGCTCAACTTCTGCCAAGCTTTAATTAACCTAAAGAGTAATGGCTATTGTGTTGAAATGTATAAATTGTCTTGTCTGCATTGACGCACTGTGTTATACTGAAGAGGTTCAATGAGGACTACAAAAATAAACACAAACAAAAAGAGAAAATCACTGCGGTGAATGTTAACACGGCAATAATTAGGAGGAAAAGAAGATGCGCATATGACAGTAGTGAAGATATTCTCATTCAGGGTAATTTTAATAAAGAGATTAATGTTTACGATAGTGATACTCCACTATCCAGTCAAAAAATAAAAATAAAAATATTTAATTATACGTTCGAAACTATCGAACAAATGTTTTCATTTCATTTTTCACTGTATCAAATATTACGTATTTAAGTTTAAGATTGTTGGTTATATGATATATACTAAAATAATAATACTGATACTTATATATTTACTAAACAAATGTATATATCAAAGAAGCTTATATATGACATATATATGAAAAGACTGTATCACTTATACAAATATCAGTATTAAGAGCGATGAAATAAATCATGTTTTACATGATATGATTGATTGAATTACTTTTTATTTGTCTAACAGATGAATAAAGATTAAAATAGGATGCAGATATCTTGTGGTTTTGAGGTCCTGGCAAAATCACCATACCCATATATTGCTGGAAAATAATTTGGCAACATCTATTGAAATATTTCAAAAACGCAATCTCTGACCTAGCAATTCCACTTCTACAAATAATCCTAGGGAAACATATCTCTAACCTCTATATCTATCTATAGCTAGAAAGATAGCACCTGCTATTTGCATTTCACCGTTTTATGTTTTTCTGAAAGTTCATGTGTGCATTGAAATTCTTCTCATCTATATTATTCCTACATTTTCTTTGACAATTAAGCCCGCTGCAGCAGCCATCCATATATTGACTCTGCAACCATCTATTGAAAATAGCTGTAAAACAGCACACATGATTAAAGATGAAAATACACCTTGAAATTCCAGACATCACCAGTGGTATATATTGATTCTGCACACATATTCATGAAGAAAAATCTTTGCAGTCCTAATCAGTTTTCATAACTTTCTCTATAAATATATATTTAATTAGTCATTAACAGTGTAAATCTCTAATGTGATTCGCAATATGCACAGAGAATGATTGTTTCTGCGATTTGTTTACTAGTCTAAATAATAAGATTATGACTGACAGTTTTTGCCTACCTAACCCCAAATAAAGAGCTCACTTTCCTTTTCCCCAGGAGACCGTAGAAGTAAAGCAATGGAGATTTTAAACACAAACCTTTTATTTTTTTTTTTCTTTAAAAATGTCAAGGGTTTAGTCCACCAGGTATAATTCAGATATATCCCAAGACCTGGATTTGAGAACCGGACAAGGGGGAACAACTAAGATGAACAAGTAAATAAATGTTACTTCCTCCTCTTTCTTCCTGCTTCCTGCCTGCTCATCTTCATTCCTGCCCACACCTGTCCTTAAAAAACTCAGCATGATATAAATAAACTGGAATTCCTCCAGAGAAAGTATATACTGCAACCCAAAAGGTCAGAGTAGACTACACAAAGACATGGAAGACCTACAGAAATGTAATGCGTAAGTCTTTATCTTTCAACTCACTGGTAATGATTTTCACAAAGCGATGACTCTGCTTTTTAATTTAATTTTTTTCTGTCAGGTCTGTATTAGAATCATAAAATCCCTGGTTTCTTCCTTTGGACATTATCCATTTTACTAGGCACTTTCATGCATGAGTTTTTATTCAGTGTTCGATGTAAAAAAAAAAAAAATCTAATATGTTTCATATCCTCTAAATTTTTGTGAGCACACAGAAGAACATTTAAAATAAAAGTTTATAGCAAAGTCCCAGAGATATAAAGCAGGCATATTGTGTTTCTGAGCACAAAGCTACATTTACTTTTCTTCCATCGTCTCACACTGCCAAAGATGATGAACATTACTTCCCTGAATAAAAGAAATTTCTCTCGTTAAAAGAAAATAAAAGTGGAGCTACAGGAAACTGATTAACATTGAGATATGTTATTCAAATGGACTGAAAGGGAAACCAGCCAGAACCAGCTACTAACCACAAGACAAAAATTAATCAGTTTTGTTTTTCAGGAAGCCAAGAAGACCAAATATGCGGGGGTGGGGAGAGGCGTATAGATGCCCACTGGTTTCGGAGATGTGCTCAAAAGGAAACCAATAATGACACTGGCTTCCATATCCCCCGCAAGCTATATCTCCCAAATCACATATGCAACCCATGAAGACCCACTAATTGCCTAAGTACAGGTACACAGCTGATCAGAACATCTCCTTTCAAGTTACCCAATCATTATTTTGGAGCCTCTACCCCATCTCTCTACCCCGTCCTAAATCTGAGGTCAGTTTCAGCTAGAGAGCACCATCTTAGCCATGCTCCAGTCTCCTCGCTGGCTGGTCAGCAACACAAGGTTTGCCCTTTTGCAAAAGTAACATAGCATTTGGACTCTGTGTACATCAAGCAAATGCGTTCAGCAGCAAAAGCAATGTGTGGCAGAATTTATATTTCTAGAAATAGGTGTCATGAAGAATATGCACAGTAGGAAATTTCTGGGTTCTCTTAGAAAGGTTTTCTGGTTATTATTAACAGGAGTTTTTTTTCTCATCCTTCTACTACTTTATATTAACTTATTTTCTCTTCTGATGTAAGCAATAGGAGTCCTGAAAAAACTCATTAAATGAAAATACAACAGGTCAGGAATAAATGTAGGCATTATGAAATGCAAACAGCAGGGTTACAATAAAAAGTAATTAGATTACAAGAGTTCTTTTTCAACTCACACATGGAGAAAAATATATTTTAAGGTAAATCTCTATGATGTAGCAAATACAAAAGTTAACGTATAGATTAAACTTTGCCATACTTGAAACATTAAATGTAATTGAGTTGCATTGGGTAATCCTTTCAGCGTTTGCTACTGCAAACTCATTGCTCAACAGGCTAGAGACATGTGCATATTACTTTTATAGGATTTCTATACACAAGCACACAAACCTACTCATCTAAGTATTACTGTTTTTCTAAGCTATCAGGCTCTAACATAACAAGGAAATTATCTCAAAATTTTTAAACTAATGCCTCTTAAATAAATGTTGAAACAAGCCCATGTTATGGCCAAAATGACATAGTCTTTCAATTCCCTTGGAATAATTCTCTGTTTTTAAAAGATAAAACATAAGTACTTTGAAGCATCAGAGCACTGGATAACCAATCAGAAAAGCAAAAGACTCTGTGCTGTAAACCTCTTTATGAGACTGTAGTGGTTGGAGATGAAATTGTAAATGGGGAAGTGTAGATTGCTTTGATTTAGAAAATTGTTGCCATTAAACAGTTTACAAAGAGCCTACTGTTTCTGCATCATTATTCCCAATGTGTCAAAGTCAGCATCTTCACAATATTTAAAGCACTCCCAACTTCCTCATAAATATCATTTATATTCCTGCACAGCTATTCAGCATATCAAGGAATATCATTTACAGTCTTCTGTAGTTACACAATATGATTATCAGAGCCAATGCTGAAATAAAAATACAGAAGAGGGTAAAATCCTCTCCAAGCTCAATAATGGAGATGGAGTAATTTTACTGCCAACTATGACCAGGACTCAAGGCCGTTACATGCTTTGTGTATGGAGAATACTCTAGAAGATCCAGTGGTCTTAGGCATGCAGCAGCATACTGGTGACAGGGCAGCTCCCTAACGGGTGAGCAGCTGACTCATGTGCCAGCATTGCCATGCATTTTTATTCATGTGCTTTACAATGAAAGAGATAGTTCCTGCTTACAAGTAAACAGAATTCAACCCAGAATTGTCTTTTCCACTTCTCTAGTTATTCAAATTTAAACAAAGCTATTTCAAGTTACCGCCTTTCCCAAGAAACAACTGCTGCAGCTGACACTGGTCACAGTGTCTCTGAAATTCTCTAGCATTTGTCAACAACACCAATTGTGATGTGCAATCTAATATAATCTTCAGATAATCCTTCATGAAATTCTTGGTAGGTTAACAACTTTAAGCCATGAGAATGATAGAAGGAGTTCTTAAGAGGAATTTGCAAACAATCCAATTGATGTTCAGAATAGAAATGCTCCAGAATTGTATAAAGTGCCTCCTACTCCCAGGCTCTGAAAAACAAATGATGGCACCTGAGATGAAATGGCACCAATGGTGCTGTGACAGAAAGAACGAAAGCCTATGGCAGCCACAGATAAAAGGGAATCGTTTAGCAAAGAAGGTTTTGTATTTGCTCATTAAAAGTCAAATTCTTCAAATAGCGAATGTGAAAGCTTACTGTGTTAAAAAGAAAAATACCAAACTGGGAAATATTGGCCTTATATATTAAACACTCTTACAAAACATCAAGACCAAAACTTCAATGAAAAATATATACTACGCATGGAAAAAGAGTAATTCACCAAGGGAAAAGAGGACTGTGCAAACATATAAAACGTGTTCATATGAGTAGTTATCAAAAGAAATCAGTTTTATAAGATTACATGTATGTACTGACTTAACTACTTGCCTATCTGTGAGAAAAATTAAAATAGAATGATGACTCCTTGTGTATTTGCAAAGACACTAAGTCCTGACAATCACCATACCCATATATTAGTAGAAGATAACTGGGAAGCATTCAATCATAAGATTTGAAAATGGGACTCTCCAACTGACTAGTTCCACTTATACAAAGAATCCTAAAGAAATTATCAAGTTAGTACATGAGTACATACATACACAGAGCAAACTACAGTAGGGTAAAAAAGAGAATTTACCATACGTATCTCATAATAGGAAAATAGGCAAATAATTTAGAAGTCAATTGAATTTCTGGTATCCAATAATAATGATGAGTATGCATGCATAATTATTAAAGAGGAAAGCATATAATGCATTGGTAAATGAAAAAAAATTGTCAAAGCAAATAAAGGCATCCTGCAAGTATCTGTGTAACTGAATGAGTAGCATTAATTTATTAAAATCTTCAGATTTTCCCTCTCCAGCCCCCACCTAAGGTAGCCAGGGGATCAGTTCAATCTCTTTCCCTCATCCAAACCTTCTAAAGAGGGACCCAACTAGTTAAGCATTTTATTTTAGATTTCTAATTTCATGTACATTTAGGAAGAAAAAGGGATTTACGGATACCTGATACCAAAGAATATGTTAGAGAGAAATACCATGCTTAAACTTTAAATATTCCAAGAGATAAAAGTAAAGAATGTGTGTGTGTTATTTTGAATTTCCTCTAAGTTGATAAGCAGTGATAACACTGCCTGGAGAGTGGACATCCTGGATCAGGGCTAGGAGTTCATATTGGTAGCTCTACCCTGTCTTTACCTCAGGATACCAGATAACTCAAACACTTAGTTTTTTTGTTACCTGAATTTTCTAAATCTTCTTTAATGGATATTCATTGTTATTATTTCACAAATTGCTATTAAAAGCCTGTGTTATTATGTAAATGCTTCCTGGGTGTTCATTTCATTTTCCCAGTGGTATTTAAGTTCCAGCAGGATGCGCTGCCTTTCCTCCCTGCCCCTGAAACAATCTATGAGACAGGTTTAAGCCAAATTGGTTCAATTGGGATGCAGTGCTAAGAAGCAATGGGATGTGAGGGGATAACAGCAAAGCCTGCAGGTACAGCAATGGAAGGAGACCCACACATGGTAGAGACCGGAGTGGATGACACAAGGCCATGGCACCCAATCATGCAGGACCTCTGGAGATGCTGCCAGGTGCCCTCGGAGCAATCAATCCCTGTCTCAGAGAACCTACCTACCAGTTCCCTGCACTATGTCTGTGGGCATTTCCGTTTTCATCATACCTGCCCTCAGGTACAGAAGGGTTGATCAGAGAACGCACAAATGAGAAGATCACTGAGGAGAGTCTTACTATTTCTTCATAAATCATGAAGTCAATTACAGAATGACAGTGCCATATATTTTCCAGGAAGTTCTAGCCTTTCCTATCCCTTCTACAAAGTACTATTCAAACCAATACAATGTGTTGTAACATTCATCTTATTCAATACATCTTGGTCCTGTGTCTAATGCCTTAGAAAGTAAGTCAACTGGAGGACAACCTTCCATAAGAGCATTATCCACTGTACTTGGTCTGAAGCAGTGCTGTTCTCATCCAGAATATGTGGTTCTTGCCTGATGGACTTACTAACAACAACAAAAAAACACACATTTGATGGGACTCAAAACACATGGTGTAATTTTAAGGGTGACTTCCTTTTCATTCTATGATAGAAATCTAAAGAACAAAAAAAAGAAACTTGGCAGATTGGATGAGGAACAGTATTTCTTTTTTCTTGACTCTTCACTAAGAACAACATTTTGTGTCTCAGCACACTACAACAGTGACATTCCCCCACTGGTGTGAGCCCAAGACCAGCAGCATGAGTCTTACCTCTGAGCTTATTCAAACCACAAATCCATAGGCCTCACTCCAGACTTACTGAATCAGAAATTAGGGTGGGACCAGAATATGTCTTTTGACAAGACCTACAGGCAATTCTAACCGTTGCTAAAGTTTGGCAACCACTGCTCAGAGTGTGTAGCTTGCACAAATTGTTACTAGAAGGACTTGTTTCACAGGCTCCTATATCACAGAGAGAGTTAAAGAGGAGGGGTCATTACACCTGCAGGTTACTTTAACACAGTCCAACAACAATAATATCGCCTGTAATAGCTATCTACAAAGGTATAAAGGAAACCTGCCAAAGTTAATAATTGTAGACTCTAAAATGCAGAGTGTATGGTCAGTCTCACCAGAGATTGCTTAAAATAGGTCTGTACTGAGGAAACTATTTTTACCAAGTACCCTAGGTTTTTCCTTAGGATGAAGACTTAGATCGCTTTAAAACACACTGCTGAAAAGCACTGCTCTAGATATCTTCTGAATTTCTTAGTGAAGGCACATCCAGCAGAGCAGTCCTCTACTCTGAAAGATACAGACAGCTTCTTCGATTTGACAGACCAAACCTGCAGATGGTACAGCTGGGCTGTTTCTCTTGTCCTGACTATCAGTAGCTGCAAATGATAGGCTACCAACAACCTCCCTGGCTCTTATTTTCCAGCATATATCACAGAAGATCAGAAGATCACATTCAACACCCTTTGACTCAGAAAGCAACATGGCAAGAGATTTTATGAATTCGTCACTCAATGGAAGGTTAGGTTCCACACAGTGAATAAGGGAGAGTATCAGAGGACAAGAGCATCCTACCTTCTGTATCTGTCCATGAGACAAGATCTCAGCCACCCAGATTCTGAGGTCACGGGAAAAGGTCAGAACTCATAGACCTGGCTCTTCAAATTTTATATTATTTACAAGATTCCTATCTGTGAGCTCCACTGGGTCCTAAAATTTCCATGAAGGACTTTATTTAGACAGCAAATAACCTGTGGGAGAAATCGCTTCAATGCATCAGTGGTGAGTTAAATTTTTCAGAATGTTACAAGATTGATAGCCAAGAGTCATGAGGCCTCTGGGGAAAAAAGAGAAAAATCTATAATCTACAGTATTGATACTGTGAAGCATGTCATTTAGGCTACTGTAAAATTACAGTTTGACATTTTTCCCCATTCTCTCCAAATATTAAAAAAAAATTTGAAAAGAATATTCACATTATAGCACAAACCATTTACACATCTTTTTAAATGAGTATTCCTCTTACATAGCTGCGTTAACCATGATTTTCTCATTTTTTTAAATATTAGCTGGCTGTTACAAGTTTCACTACTAATTCCATTTATATATTTGACACACCACTGATCACTTATTAATAACATGTTTTGCTGCTAGTTTGTTATTCTTCCTATCAAAGATGTGTTCTGTTCTGCCTAATTTACATAACTATTAAGCATTTCAACTTTCTTTCGAATTCTTGTATAAAGGTTATTTCAAGATGACAGGCCAAAATGTTTTAAGATGGTGAAAAGGAAGAGGAAATAGACTTAATGGCTATTAACATGCGTAATGATCAGTTCAATCAACTTTAAATCCCTCCCTACCCCCAGCTGGGTTTTGGCCAGTCTACTTATCTCTCTCTACCAAAAGGCTAACTGAATAACATGTCAAATAAGAATTCAAATTCATGTAACATATAACTCTACTCAAAGATAATTGTTTAAGAAAGCCTTGGGTTTTTCCTTAGGTATAAATCAAACGTGGGTAATACATGTCTCAAAATTTGACATAATTGGTTTTGAGTACTTAAGAAAAACATTAAGAGATTATAATGGAAAAATTCTGAATATTCCAATATAACTTTTATGGAAGAAAATGTTAGGAATTTGCTCTGTTACATGACTCCTGAAAATTGATATCTTATGATTTAGTTGTCAAGATAGAATATGCTGAGTGAATAATCATAGACAACTGCTATTAATTACCTTAGTCACAATCAGTATACATTCTTAAGTAAGATTAGATTCAGAAAACCATTCTATTCACTCAAAAATATATTTTATTCTTATGAAGGAAGTTATCAAAAAAAATTTTCAACCAAAATATTTTGTACACTCACGTAACATTTGACTGAGAATCTGTGTCCCCTAAGTTTTAAGACTAGCAATCAACAAATCTTTAGGTTCCTATAATACAAATCTCAACTTTTGGATCACTAAATCAGTTATTTGTTACTCATATCCTACACATTAGTATATACATATTCATTTTTTCCTTCCCATTTGTATGTCCCAAACTATCGGAAAAAGGAGAGCAATGAATTCTGGAATTGCGTACAAGAGACAAAGGAGAGAGAAATTCTCTTTAAGTTACACGTGGAAGATCTCAAATCATCCCGAGGATCATGCAGAGATACTCAGTTTCTCCAATCCCATCTGTCACCTTATTGTTTTCACACTTTATCCCCATGTAAACCCTCAAACACCAAAACAGTGACCATATTGCAAGTACAGCAACGAGTCACTAAATAGAAACCAAGAGTAAGAACAACTCTGGTCCACACACAACCATGTGCTATGTTGCTATATCTGCCATTCAACAGTTTACAATTCTCCCATAATCTTCTAGAAAGGTGTCCAGCACCAGGGCATTCCCAAGAATATTTCTATTACAAACATGTATTCCTGCTATCAGCAGAGAATTATTCTGTACTATCATAAAATGTTGTGTGTTTTTATGGGAATGGGGATGGGCCAGATTACATTTGATAATTCTCTCATCAACATCTGATCTTTATCTTCCACCCCAGACACCTGCTCTGACCCCCATATTTTCTGTTCTAGGAGCATATAGCTACTCCAGGTTTCCTAAGTCATGTGTCCATCTTTATGTTCTCATTCCTCTGCTTCTTCTGCTCCTTCTCCCTGGAGTTCCCTTCCACCCCTAATGTCATGGAGATTTCCTAATCATCCTTCACATCCCAACTCAAACAGCACTGTCCCTGTGCCAATGTCACTTATAAACATGGATAGCACACAGGAGAGAAAATAAGGACCACATCAGACTCTTTCTGTTACTGAGGGTATGATCCTTTCCCACTATTTTGTTAACGACTAAGGGCAGGCGATGGAGAAATGTTTTCTTTCCCCTTTACACCTTGATCTAGCATACAATGAAACACATGGCTGACTCACAGTAACCACTGACAGAAGGAAAAAGAAAGGGAGAGCAGTTGAAAAGGAAGCAATGAAGGAGGAAGGGAAAAGTGGATGGGTCCCTTCCTATCTCTGCACAGCACTTTGTAGCTGAAAGTTAGAGTCAGGGCCTAGTGACAATACTCTCCATTATATGACACTATTCGGTGAGTCTTGTCTCTTTTGAAAATCTTTTTCTTTTCAAGTCCTGTTAATTTATCAGAAAACTACTGGAGACAAGAGAGCATTGTATAGAAAGACTATTCCATACAGAGTGACAGTCAGCAACATGCCATACAGGAGTGAAATGAGCGATGCTGAGGTACATACAGACTCACATCAAGGGACGAAGAGCAGGAGCACTGGCTGGTGGCTTTTGAGGGCTTGACCAGGTAGAAGTGGGGGCTGTGGTTCAGGACAGAAGCAGGTCAGACTGCATTTGTCATGGCAAGACAGGGCTGCAATGGAGAAGACAAACTGGGCAGAGAACAGAGGAGAACAAACATCAGGGCTGAAATCAGTGAAGGAACTGGAATGCTCATCAGATGGGAGCCAGAAAGAAAAGTGCTTTAACGTCAGACAGAGCCTCTTTATCGTCCAGAACTTTTCCTTTGCCCCAGAGGTCCAAAGTTAATCCTGCAAGGAATCTTCGGTCATCTGGTCTCTTTAAAGAAAATCTCCATTGTCACTGGAAAATCTGAATGCAAGTTATGCTCCAATGCTCTGCTGATTTTTTTCTCAAATCCATCCCAGGAATATACCTTTTTTTGGCAAATCATCTTATGGCCTCCCTGCTTTGAGTGCATACACACAGACACACAGACAGGCACACACACACACACACACACACACACACACACACATCCATCTAGAAAAGTTAAACTTAATTACAATGAATATTGCTGAAAATATCGCTGAATTTTAGGCACAATTCCTGTTGATAATTATTAGATGCTCAAAAAAGAGAAAAAACTGAGTAATTGCAAAATGAAAAACAGCTGGGTAAATTTCCCTTTTGGGAGCTTATCCTAAGAGAAAATGTCCTAGTAAAATGTTTACATCCCAAAGGAGAACATATCTTTGTGTTAAGCGATCATTCAGTTCCCTGAAAATAAGGTAGAAAAAGTGTAGACATACAAAAGAAAGCAGGGATGAATGCTGGGATGTTTTATCTTGTGTTTCCTTAAGCATTCTGATTATGAATACTGCACACAAATTTTAATATAATCATTTGCATTCTGCCAACATTTTAAAGCAGTGAGAAAGCAAGAGGCAAATTAAATTTTTACTGTATGCCAATCAATTTGGATAATGCAGAAGTGAAAAAAATCACAAACACAAACCTTTAATAATTTATAACTTTGACGGTAATAACTAAAAATATGATTACCACTTTGAAAACGTTGAATTTCAACCAACAATTGACTTCTTGGTTATCTGATTTGTACTTTTTTGTTCTATTCCTCAATAGGGGAAGACAAAAGGGTTTTCTATATTTGCATAGAAGGGAGTTTCTACACTGTTTCCAACAAAGATGAGCAGAAGTTGAGTTTGTTTGAGGATAAAACATTGTAACAACTTACTGAAGAGACAAAAATTCAGTGTAATCAGAATGGTAAGAGGACCCTCCCACAAAGGTGCATACTTTCTTAACTTGCTAGAAAAAGCTGAGTGCTTTCTTGATTGGAAGCTAAAGTCAATGTGGTGCTCTATCCTGACAGAAGCACTGAGTCGGCTAAATCCATAATGAGAACATCAGTAGTGACCCCAAACATTATTTCCTTATGTCAGAAAAGAAAGTACGTTGTTTAACACCAACATCTATAGGCATTTCTTAAAACAAGGCACTGCCAAGTGTGTTTCCCCTAGCTCTGAGGATTTCTCCCCCAAATGACCAATTCTTAATTGAAAAGGAATTAGCAACATCCTTCGAAACTCCTATCAAAAATCCTCTTCCACATGCTGCCAGGTGGCAATGTCGAGATGGAGGCTGGGGAAGAGAGAGAGCAGGGATTTAAATTTAGTAAAGACATGAATGCATCCTCAAAGTGTGTATCCAAAAAAAAAAAAAAAAACACAGCATTAAGAGCCTTCACAGTTGAAGTCTATGATGTATTATATCAGAGTTTATCATCACTGCAGTATTTCTGAATCATTGCTCTCCCATGATGGGGTCAGCATTTTGAATATTACTCAGGGAAAAGCAGCTAAACATCTAAGTGAATACATAAGAGAAATGCAAATGTTAGCCCTGACAAAAGTTTGGGCAGTTACGGGACAGCCACTGTTCGCTAGGATCTGTTGTTGGTCCAGCTCTTAGTGGAAAAGACAGAAAGCAGTTATCAATGTAAACGCAACATCAGTTCCTTTCCTAAAGCACAGTGTTGAAAAGAATATCCAAAACAGCAGTAAAATGAAAAATCAACTAGAACAAAATTCACCTTTTCCTTGTGTCTACCTGGGCTTTATGTTTGAAATCCACACCATTCGCAGAGGGTCCTTGCTTCCCCACAGTTGCGAAGAAAAAAATAAAAAGTGTATGTGCACTGCCCAGGTCCAGGCTCCTTTGGAGGGAGGGCAGTTTCTCAGCCCTAACCTTCTGTTGTTATGATCATCTGAGAGTTCAGCTACATCTCTAGTGATACCTGACTGATTCTCACATACAGACCAAAAAGGTAACAGCACTGAGTCCAGACCCCCGCGAAGACTCCTGCAAAAATGCACTAAAATACAACAGCTCACCTTAAGCAATCATAAAACTCTGTGGGGATAATTAACAATGACTTCAGCTCAATGTTTTGATTTCAGGGAGTATCAGAATGGTTAAGCGAGTATCTTGTCATTTAATGTGTCAAAGAATCATAAAGTTTTGAGCTGGAGGCTAAGTCTTCTAGGTGGCAGAGAGGTTAAGTGATGTCCCTCAGACTAACACAGCCGATAATGGCAGGGGCTTCAGCTCTCAATCTAGAGTTCACGTCTCAATGCCCACACATCAACTAAAGAAGTTTTACAATTGTATTTTCTTTATGTTAGTTCTCTTATCATTGATCCTCCATATATAAACATATATTTATTACTAACTTTCATTCAACTGGTTATATATTCTGTACATTTCAATATCTGAATAGTCTTTTAAAAATTGAAATCTCATTTCAATCCACCAGTTCAAAGGTTGATTGCCAATCATTCTCTCATTCTCTGTATATATTAGCTAATACCAATGCAAATGCATGTCCAAGTAAACAGATCATTTAAATAGGGTATCTATTAGTATTTATTAGACCCGCTATTATGCAGTACAAAGGAATAATCACTTTTCATATGAGTGAATTTTCCTGAGAATCTAAAACATTTCAACACCAAGGTCTTTCTAAAGTTTTTAAATTGCTAAAGTTCTTTTTAAAAAATATTACATTTATGATTGTAAATGCTTACTGCAGGCTAAGCTCTAAAACAAAGCACTATACCTGAGTCACATCATTTAATCCGTCTCATAGTGTTGTGTGTTGGCTACTAATAGGTTAAGTGACTAACACATTATCATAAGCTAGTAGGTGGTACAACAGGAATTTAAATCCAAATAGTCAATATACATCAAGCATATAACCTGGTCATTCTATTCCAATGCATTTACCCACAAAATCAACCCAAAACTTGAATGAGAAAGCTCACAGTGGTTTTAGTTGTAATGACCAAAAAAGTAGAAACAATCCAAATGTCATCAGTGGATAATTTACAAACATTCTCACATATTCATACATGGACTAAAAAGCAACAAATTACTGGTACATACCATAACACAGTGAATCTACAAATAATTAAGCTAAGTAAAAGAAACAGACCAAAAAGGAACACACATGGCTTGCTTCCATTTGTCTATTTCTTAAAAATATAAACTACCCTGTAGTAACACAAAGCAGACCAATGACTGCCTGGAAGATTTGTGCAGAGTAGGAACGGAGACTCAGAAGGTGGGGCGATGAAACATTTGCGGGTGATGGATATGTTTACTCTCTTAATTGTGGTGATGGCTTCACATGTGACTATATAGGTCAACATTAATCAAACCAGGTCCTTTAAATATATGTGATTTATTGTATATGAATTATACTTGAGTAGAAAAATGTAGGCAGTCCAACTCCACGAGAATATATTACATATTGGTGACTCATATTATAAAAGTCCTGCTTAGAAAAAGCAGCATAATAACTTTAATTTGGTTTTACTTTAGTGCAACATAACTTATTTTGACTCTAGACGATATGAAGGACTAATTGATGCCTAATGCTCTAGTGAGTGATTTCATTACCTCCCTGAAAGTGAAAGACTTGGGGACAATTTTTATTTTGATCAATTTACTCCTGCACTGAATGGCTCCACACGGCTGTACTGTTTTCACTGAAGCTGCTTGTGTCTTCTACACCTGTTTCCAGCTTCTGCAGGTAATTTTGCTTGTCTAGGTGGGACTTCGTTTTAGCTTCTTCTTTAAATCTATTTTCTTTACTTCCTGCTCTTCCAATCCCTAGGGTTATGAAATTACAGAAAAATCAGAATAATACGCTGCATATAAAATTAAGTTAAAAAATATCAAAAGGGTTCTGTGCTAAACGAGGCTTCAGTCACACCTTTCCTACAGAGCAAAGGCCATCTTAGAGAAATTCCCTTTGATGTCAGTGGTTAACTCACTTAGATTATTTAGGGGTGAATCTGAAGCTTTCCCAGCATTTCCAAGATCTGAACACCTGGCAACTGATAATTTACTGACACAAGCTACGGTATAATTTTACCATTTTTAAATATAGTGAAGCACTGTGCTTTAAAATTAACTTCGTAGTCAGAGATTTGTCTCCCCATCATGATGGGAACTGGAGACACTATTTAAATGAGGTCAGGAGGGTCCGGGAGCGCCCAGCCGAACGAACGCAGTCAGCAGGGCACAGGCATCCGGCATGAGTGGCTTCTCTGACAGGAAGTGAGGCTGCTTGTCCACTGCAGCAGGAGGAGGCTCCTCCAGAAGGTATATGAGGGTCTTCCTGCCTTTGCTCAAAGAAGTGCTTGTCTCCCCATGAGACACGCACTTGCTCATCCGTTTATTTCTGAGTAAGTCCACTTTGTGGTTGGAGTAACTGACGACACTTGTTTGAAGTCAATAGAACAAATGCTAATTCTCCAGCTTCTGAGAAACCTGAGAGCCACAAAAATTAAAACAGGACTTGGATGGGACCCATACAGTAAGAGATTTAAAACATACCCATTTTCAGCTATGTGGAAAATCCACCTCTGGTCTCCAGCAGATTATTCCTAAGGGCATCAAACATCTAGATCATACTTCTTTCCCAAATGAGCTGAAAAATCATGTGGCGAGCACTTAAGTGGTCTAAGTTAATTGGCCCTGCCCTCAGAAGAATAATCCATCTTGGGTTTTAAGGGGTACCTATGTCTGCTCAGTTACTGCTGGAACGAGGACCAGTGCCTTCTCTTCTTGAGCCCTGCACTCCAGCTGCTCAGACCTCCAACTAGACCCCCTTCTCCTTCTGATACCTTTACGGTTAACCTGTGCAGTGAGCAGAGGTAAGCATTTCGCATTCATCAGCTGTGGCCCAATTGTTATATATCTATGTCCACGAAAGCCTGTCTAGAACTTGTTTGTTCTTAATGACTGGTCTACCCTGACCTAACTGATGATTGCTAGTGTATAATTATATTGTTTAATTATCACTATTTTCGGTTTAAAACCACATGCTATGCATGATAACAATGCTGTGACCATCACAACTCAATCTATTTAACTGCAGCAACTAAAACAGAAGAGCCAAAGAGTCAAAATTCACCAGGAGCTCAGGTGAAATCTTTGCATTACGAACAGTACTTCACAAGATATTACTGAAAAAAAAAAAAAAGATGTGTATCTTATTGTGGTTGCTGTGATGGTAACTATCTTGACTGGAACATGGAAGGTTTGCATTTGTCTATGATATGAAACCATGATCTTTCAAACTGTGTTTTAAGTAAGTCTGCCTTGCTGCAGGGCTGTAGGGACATCCAAAATGGATGTGGCTTAAAAACTGTACCTCTATCTGGTATTAGTTTACTTCGAGCATCATGTCTACACTAATTTTAGCAGGTGAGGTTCAAATCAGAAAGCTTAGGCTTTTATCCTCAGCAGAGGGCCCTCATCCAGACATCATTCTGAAGCCTAACCACATATCACGTGGTTCAGTGCACTCAGCCCTGCATGAGAAAATGCTTGCTATCTTCAGGCAAGCAAGAAAACAAAGACAATCAAAATGATAATCATGACTACAGAAAGGTGAGCACTTGCGACATTCTAAGGCTGGGCCTCATATGTACTGTCCCCCTCCTCCCAAAATCTGGGCAAAGGGAATGTCCTTTTTTCAGATGAGGCACAGAGAGGTGGTGCAGTTGGCAAACATCCTGCAGTTAGTAGTGACAGAGACAGGATATAAGGCTGACTCCAAAGCACAGTCTCATTTTTATGATCGTATCAGGTAGTTGGATGGTGCTCGCTTTCATTATCTTTCTCCATGAAAACAACTGGTTCAAAATGCAAAGGAAACATTAAAAAGATCGGCAGATAAATTAGTCCAGACTGCCAAGCTGGTCCATGCCCAAGACCAGAGAAACTGGTAATGTAGCTCAAGTGGCCTTCTCTCTGGCTAACAGCTGAAGCAACAGATATGTCATATAAATGACATCAGGAGATGAATATGGCTAGCGGGCACAGCTCTGCTGTGTCAGCCTTCATGTCCTCTTGAAGCTTTCTGGTCATTGCTGGCTGTGTGGATCAAGAGATCCACCATACACACATAGAGCAAAGGCATCTGTGCTGAGTATTCATGGCAGCAAGGTTGGGAAGAGGCAATGTCGGTGCTCAGAGTCTATGAACCTGCGAACTCCTGGAGAAGGTAGCCGCCACCATCATCAACTGCTGCGTTTTAATTGCTTTGGATCAATGGATTTACAGCAAACCCAATGGGTCTCTCCCAAGTATAACTGCCCTGTATCTTTAAACTCCTTTATATATTCAAATATTGACATCGCCTCATGAATTTCTGTCTCACACTGTCTCCTTCCTTTTCCCCTTTTTGCCTGGCTCTTCTCTTTCTCAATCTCTCTGCCTTTATTCCTGCCTGTCCAAAAAAATGAAAATATCCCCTTCGGATAATAATCAAGACTAAGATTATCTTAACTTGGTAAACAACCAACAAGCCAAACCATTCTGACAATCCTAAGGAAACAAGAAAGCACTTAAAAGAAAGGAAATGAGGCTGCCTTACACTTTTGGTCTCCCAGGGGCAAAATGCTTTACAGTGCCACAATGCACTTCACTCATACAATCATTTTTAAACTCACTTATCACTTTATCCATATTTTGTATAATATAGTGAAAGAATACACTTGAAAGCCAAAGCATCTGCACATTAAGGAGGCCTGTCATGGTTCATATCGAGTTGAATTTTATAGGCTTTTTTTATTGCAGCCCCCAGCTACGCCACTCTATGGTAATCAAAGTCAGCCCTGTTCATATCATCTTATGTATATTTCAGACTTCCAGACTCAGGGTTAGAAGCTTCAATGTATTTTGTTTTTCAAACATTCTGAAAAATGATAGAGGCCCTGCAAAAACGTATCTAGATTGGATCTAAATGGAATTATACCACTGCGGCTGAGCTAAGCTCAACTGGAATAATGCAGTAGCTATTTGCCCAATGACTGGCCCATCAGCACGCAGTTTTGAATTATCTTTCTAGTCACCACTTATGGTCTTATTCCCCAGCATTTGGAAGAGCTTAGAGCTCAATTAACCCTTTCCCGTCCTCCTACAGATGAAGAAGATGGAGTCCAGAGAGGTGATGTGAATTATTGCAGTCATGAAGCTAAAAGAGACATAAATGGAATTCAAATCTTTATCTTTTAATTATAGGCCTGGTGTTTCTTTCACCAGGAGTGTTACTCTTATTTTTCAGTTCAAGAAGCACTTATATGTGACAAATTAATTATTGAGCAATTCATCTGTGACAAATACTGCATTTGAAAATGGAAATCCAGTACGAACTAGGGTTAAGAATTTGGGCTATGGCTCAGAAGAATGAAGAGCTTACATCTGGCTTCCTTACTTCCTATCTCTGCGACTTTGGACAAATTACTTAGCAACTGTGAAACGTCAGACAAGTTACTGATTTTTGCCACTATTATTTAGTTCTTTCCTTTTTAAGTGTGAGCAACTGCATAAGAAAATGCAACTGAAGTGCTTAGGACAGTGGCTGGGTTGATTCGGACTCATTAAATGGTAGCTATTATAATTACAAGTTGAAAAAAGCACTGCCCATAACCATTCAAGTGCTCGAAGATCAAGGTCTAGAAGAGAAACAATGAATGACAGTGGAGTGAGCTCAGTATAATACAAGGCGGTTATTTATTCATTTATTTTTAAGAGAGGAAGGCAATGAGAAGAGGAAGAAGCACTTTTAGGGAAGGAAGCGGAGAAAGCACTTTTTTTGTTTATTTGTGGATGCTTCCCCAGCATCTGTCAGTCACCACTGACAGAAGTTAATAATAATGCTCAGCATTTTTCTGGTACTCATCTATTTTCTGGTCTCATTAAAACTTCAATTTAATTTATTGCTTTTAGAATTGATATCTATTTTTTCTATGTTTTTAAAGATATGGCACCCCCAGTAAATGAGAAATTGAGAAACCTATTTTTATACATTGAAAGATGCCTTTTTATAAACTTATTAATATATAATCTTCTGATATGACAGAAAAAAAGGGGCAGAATCACTGGAGACCAAAACTAGGGGGAAAATATAGGACTTGGAAAGTAAGTAATTTCCAAATAAAATTTTGGCTCTGACTGTGAGTTATTTAACCTGAGTACAATTTCCTGTACAAAGGAGTGGTCATATCTATTTTACAGGCACCTGTGATGATTGGTGGGTGTAGTACATGTAAGAGTAGACCAAATTGAAATAAAAAAGCTATACTCCACAAAATAAAATGAAAAGAAAACCTGGGGGGAGGGGAGTGACTTATGAGTAAAGCGGTAAAAGAGCTCAACAAATGCACTCACCAGGATCTCAGAAAACACCACTGAGATGAGACTAATGCAGGAATTTGGGGCAAGGTAATGGAAGAAAGAGAAAGACACACAGAGTATAATGAGGACATGTATGTGAGTGAGATAAATAAAAACAAAATGCCTCCAGCCAGTTCACCTCAATAGTTACGCAAGAAAGACACCATTTTGGCCCCAAAGAATAAATGAAGCTCATGATACAGATGGACTGCCTCAGCACTGGGTCAGTCTGGCTCCATTAAGTTGATCAGTGATGTCTCAGTTGGTGATATTAAAATTTTCTCTCAAATTCAAGTCTTATTTACCTTGGGAACTGCTAACAAGAGGTCCAATACCAAGTGAAGTTTACAAGAAGGCAGATCCATAGACATATTTTTCAAGTGCAATTTGGATAATTTACAGAAGGAAGAGAAGAGTTTGAGCCTCTGCTGGAGCTATTTGCAAACGTAAACTGAGCCTGGGTCTCTGCCAGGAAAAAAATGTTAAAAGTCTTGCTCAAAAAGGATGTTTAGACTTGACAATTTCAAAAAAGAAAAAAAAGGATGTGAATGACGACTTAATTTTACTTCCCTGTAGAGGATAAAAGTATTTCTTTGCTAAAGAGCACAACTCTCATAGACTCGATAAGCTGTGATTTTAAGGATCTGACCCAATACAATCTGTGGCTTTTCAAAGAGATTATCCACATACTGCTAAACGTACATGTTTATAAATACACATCTACTCATAAAGCTTTAGACACCAAATGAAAGTAAATATTTGTTAGAAGATTATTTCTAGGCTGTCTTTTTCTTTAGGGTTTTAAATTTCTTTACAAATACATACACATACATTAATGTAAGGGATACATCAACTGAGATTTAGTCACCCAAATCCCTGCTGGTATTAATCAAAAGAAAGAAATCATCCTAACATTTAAAGGACAGAAAGGTCCATGGAGACCATTCCTTACTCCCAATTTCCCAATCACACAAAAACCAAAAATTAACCAATGGACCTACTGGCATCTATCAAAGACCTTCTTATCCGACATTCTGTGAGCAATTTCTCTCAGGAGTGTGTCTAACAGCTGTCACCCCAAACATCCATATCTCTGGGTTCATACTTCTGATAAATGACTCTTGCAACACTGTACTTGTGAAGTCAACTGACCAGCTGGGAGCTCAGAACGTTCACTCCGGCTGTCATCTTCAATCCATCACTGTGACTGGAAGAGAGTCGGGGCTACACAACTGCAGACGGAACCATGCTCAGAAAGAGCAGTTCCAGTTAGTTAAGCAGGTTAGGGATGCACTTCCTAGGTTCCCCTACAAGAGAGAAGCATCGTGTTCAAAGGAGATGTTTGTATAGTAAATG
This sequence comes from Solenodon paradoxus, assembly GCA_004363575.1. Taxonomy (NCBI): domain Eukaryota; kingdom Metazoa; phylum Chordata; class Mammalia; order Eulipotyphla; family Solenodontidae; genus Solenodon; species Solenodon paradoxus. The sequence goes on from RJWH01001030.1 coordinate 158,286, forward strand.
TAGGCAGCACCCTGTCAAGTGCTCCTTGCAAGAAATCTGGAGTCGGAATGATCTTCCTGTTGAATAGCCATGAGGTGGCATTTTCCCTAAGTTGGGAGCACTCTCTCAGATCCTGGGATGTTAGGATGAACTGCCACCAGCTGTACGTACAGAAGATGCCTCAGCAAGCATGCCATGGGGAAGCACCCATGCAGAAAAAGCATTCCAGAGCAAAGAGCATCACTATAATCATTTGGAAAGGCCATTTAGCCCATGTGAAAATTAACTGATAGAATTTACAGTTTCGAGTGAGTGAGCTGTATGCTTATCACTGAAGTATCCTTTGGGAAACATGGTTTAGAAAATATCATTATGGATCTATGTTTCAGAACTCAGTGGGCATCTAATTTTAACAGGCAGTTCCTCCTGTTCATCTTCCTGTCCAGGCACTTGGGTAAGGCACCCTCAGTGCTTTGCCCTTATTAAAAATACACATCTGACCATTTCCACTAATTCAGACACATTTTGCATCAGCAAGTAGGTTCAGTTGGGGGCAAGGTTCAATATAACTTCATCACAGCTGAACCTTAAAACAAATTAAAATGATGCTACTTTTGGAATGTAAACACACTTACATACCTGCCATCCTCCAGAGGTCCTGTATCACACACCCCCCAGATGGCACCCATCCCACTGGCGTTTGCTGGCTCTGTAGGCCTTTGTCTCAGAACCAATGTTCTCATGGTGCTGATGCCTTAGAACCAATTTCTCGCCCACCTGAAAGCCTGCACTTTGGCCTCTTGGAAATTTTGTTTCTTAATGGCCAGCCGGGCCTCCCTACCTCATCTTGTAAATGTGTTTTCTGCTTTCTGACCAGGTTTCTTGGCCTGTCCCTTCACTGCTTCCTTCCGTTTCCTTCTTTAGCTTCTTCTAATGTGGTTACACTGTGATGCTCAATCTGAGTTTATTAATAAAATCAGGAAAGGTACACATTCAGGGGTGGAAGGGACCTTAAAGGACTTCTAACATCCTCCCCTATAACATTCCAGTCAAAGGGTCATCCCTCTTGGGTCTGATTAAACTCCCCTCAAACAAAAATTTATTCTATAGTAAGAGAATTTGGTGGGATAGTATTCATTATATTGACTCTAAACCACTATTAAGGTGTCCACCCATTGGTCAAATTTCTAATGCTTTAGGACTGAACAAAGCAGAAATTAATGAAGATAGGTTCTGAAGGCCAAAAGAACCCAGATATAATGATGGTAATACCATGGTACTTGGTTATTATCATCTGTATAATATCCAGCTTCTAGAAGTTCCATTTTCTCAACATATACTGATGAACTACGATATGAGTATTTCAGTGTAGTTGTCTTATTTTAGTATGTAGTCTAGGGTCTAGAACACAGAGGGCATTAAGCAAACATTTCTTACTTTTCTATTTCCCCTTCTTCTACATGAGAGTCACTGTCTCAGATATGTAGAGGACCATCATGCCTTCCTTAAACATCTCTGGTTTCAAATTCCTTAATGTCACTGATGACTCTCCTTTGAATATGTTCTAATTGTTTACCTTTTAACATGATGCCCAGAAGAGAATGCATCAACTGCCTTGTCTGTGCTCAGGTCACTGTATTTCAGAACTGCGACAGTGGTTTTCTAATACCGCTCTCCTCCTACCCTTGGTGGACTCATTCGGCCTTGACTGATGGCATAACACAAACTCCCACACAACCGTCACTCTGCTTCCAACCCCTTGCCATGTTATTCCAAGCTTTCTCAAACCTGGCATTTGCATCTATTCCACCTTGTTAGGAAACCACATAATAGTCTCTGACATTTCTATGATGGTCTCAGGATTTTCAACTGAGAAGTGTTCAAGAAGCATTATTGAGTTAAGCCCCTCTACAATAGTCAGCCAGAAATTTCATTTTCACTCCCACCTTCTTACTGTATGGTCTTTAAATATCTGGTTTAAGAATTAGTTGGCTAATCATCAATACTAATTCCTAAATGCTATTCCCTTCCCTACTGGATTCTACTTACCTGCTTGACCCTGATTCCAGAGGTTCCCCATCACTCAGTCATTATCAATTTCCAAGTTTCATTAAGTAGAAACAACCCCTTGAGGTGTGAGTGGTTATCTCTCAGCACAATTCCTGACACACGCCAATGATTCTTCCGAATCTCTTCTTATGTCAATACCAGAAAAAAAAAAACAAAGAAAACAAACATGATCCAAGAACAGTCCTTACAGAAAAAAAGCCTGCTTTCTAAACACTGTCCTGGGATAGATGTGGGATGCCTTCTGCAGCACAGAAAACGAATTAGCATTCATTTTCTGTAGCAAGCAAGATCCTAATTTGATAGGAAAATCCAAGCAAATTGCAACTTTCCTCCATCATATAATATTCATTTTCATTTAGCAACATGGTCACTTCATATTGAATATCTGTTTTAAAAACTTTAATTGAATCTATGTCTTTTACTCAATAACCACAAACACCAAGTTTAGTCATAAAGATGGGACATAAACGAAATGAACAAATGGCTAGGGTTACCTATGAGAAGGGCATGAAAAGTTGTTCAATGAAACAAGCAAGAATAAAGATAAAATCCAATGTTTGCACAGCAGTTTAGAAAGTATGAAGTATTTTTTTAAGATCTACATTACCTATTTTAAATACTTCAAAACAGCAGGAACACAAAAGATGGAAATGACGTAAGGAACAACTTAAATTGCCACAAAATTGGAAAAATAATTGTTATGATTCCTCTTTGTCTCCAAATGTCTTACATTTTCCCAGAACCCATGCACACGTGGTCTGCTCTCAAGAGTACTGAACAGAGACTTTCCTAACGAAAGTGGACCCACCTGTGAGCATGCTGAAGGCAGTGACTTTGCCATCAACCATGCCTGTAAAAGTAGTTCAATGTATAGTCAATGTATATTGATAGAGCTTCTGGAGACATGCTGGTTGGGAACAGATTGAGTCCCACCACTCGGAACATCATGAGCAAGAAAACTTAAACTTTCTGGGTTTCAAATTATTCATCATTAAAATGAGGATAATAAGAGTACTGCCCCATTTGAAAGCTCTAAAGAAAACTAGATTAATATATGCAGATATGTTTAGGGCTATGGTGACATCTCTAAGTATAAGTACCTCACTATACTCACCATATAAATACAATCTGTGTGTTTGGAGTTGGCAGTCATTCTAGTTCAGTGGCTAATACGCTTGTGACAAACAGCTGCTGACATGGTTTTTGTGGAATAAATGAATGAAACTGCCAACTGATTTCTGCTTGTTATAAATTTGTATTTTTCATATTATTCTCTATATTTTCTTATATTCTCTATAATTCTTCTCTCTACTATAATTATCTTCTAGTCTCTGTAATTACTTAAAAACGGTAAAGGACAGATGGGAAGGTGGGTACGCAGGTAATTTTGCAACTCATTAAAGATAATACACTTCATTTCTTTAGAAACCAAGTGACTCAGAGGAAAGGTTATGTCAAGCAGATTCAACAAAAACATAAAGATACCAATTAAGTAGTGTGTTCCTGTCCAGAGAACATATACTAGTCAGTTAGTACTGATAACTTCAAGAGGACCCAGGTTTCCTAATACTATACATGCTATTATGGAATTAACAATGTAGCCATCTGAAAAATGAGGACCTTTTTTGGTGTTTCCAAAGACTTACTGAAATTTTGTACTATTTCTATCATTAATGAAATTATGGCTTATTGTTGAATAAAAAAAGCATTTTGTTAAGTTAAATTCATGTAAAAAAGGAAAGTAGGAAGAGAAAACAGTAATAAAGTATTTTTTTTAATGTCAGGAATGGAAATGATGTAATGAAGTATTATATACTTTCTCTGATGTATAGTATTAGTTCAGCTTTTAGATGAAATATTGTCTGATTCTACTCTGATATATGTGAAGGTGGTATCAGCCCTCCTGTTAAAACTGGATTGCCAAAGCAGAGGTGCCTGGGCCAAAATAAAAAAGCCTAATGATATATCATCCAGAAATACAGCTTGCTTAATGGAAGAACTTGCAGCTATTACTAGATATTATATGGCAAAAAAAGTACTGTATGATTTGTCTCTTTAAAGCTGTCAATCCGACCTCTTCGGAGAGTAGTAAACTCATCAAATCATTATAACGATTTAGAAAGATCATTTAAGAAATCGTAGTACTGAGCCAAAACCCTGCGCCATGATTAGGAAAAATTAGAAGCATTACGTTACCTATAAATAGGAAATCAACATATTAACCTTTACTTTATTTAAAGAGGCAGACACCACATGCATCGCAAATGAGGGACAACGGCATACACTTATTCCCCGTTCACATCATGATTAAATCCTCTTGAGGAAGCAGGGTTGGAGAGAGGATGAACACTCAGGGCTTCATTTAGTCCCCTGGGGAAATCCAAAAAAGTACTGTGTAAAAGCAACAGATCAACTCAGAGCGTGAGACCACAAGACAAATGTACCCGAAGCAGGCACTAATCCCAAGAAGCCAGAAAGGTGAACGTGTAAAATGAAGACTTACACATGTTTTGTATTAGTTTATGAGGTACCCTGATAGAAGAAATATTTTTCTAATTTAAAAGAGTATTTTAAAAAAACCCCTCATTTGTTTTCAATTATTTACATGAGAAATAAGAACCATCCAATCATTTGTCTGACAAATGAACCGATAAAAAATACTACTATATGCCATCTTAGAAAAACAAAATCCTTGACCAAGAAAACCACCTCTTCAATAAGTCTAAACAACACCAGAATCTGCTCACGCTATGATAGTATGTACTTCATTCACAGTAGTCTTTAAAGATATTTTCCCTCTTAAAAATAATTCTTGATTATATGGGTAATTAAAGCTAACACCTCCCATGTTAAAGCACCAAGCTATTTCACATATATGTCACTAATATACTGCTCATAAGACACCTGTGAATAGGTACTGTAGATTTTAGTGTCCTTCCAACTAAATGGGGATAAAATATCTGCTTAGCAGTGACATTTTCACCAGTGTGTGCTAATTAGTTTTAGGGATGGTAAAATAAGAGGAGATCAAGACACAGAAAGTCAAGAGTCTCCTAATATCTCACAGGCACTGCTTAGCAACCCAGGGAACCCCAATTTCAAGGGAGACGATGGCATATTATTAAAACTGCTATAAAGTTAATCTGCTCTGGAATGATCATGAGGACAGAATCAGGTCCTACATTCACTCACAGAAAGGCTATAGGATAGCTTCAGACCGTTTGCTAACAAACGTGTTTTAAATTGAATTGTGTCTAAGACCTGCTATCACTACAGCTCAACATCCAAAAGGCACATTGTGGCATAAGAAATACAATCACCATTTTTTTTTGGTCTCAAAACGCTACTGATGTTGCCAAAAAGAACATGACAATTGTGAAGGGACCTACTATATTTGGTCGTTTTACAAAGTCTCAATCACATCAGAAACTTAGGCCCAAAACAGAGTCTTGCTCATCTTGGCTTCCCCAAGATGTAAATTGAAATCAGTTTATCCCAGTCTAGTGAGTCTCTTAACCAACCACTATTTTGTGTACTTTTTCACATCACAGGATTTTTAAAATGTGTTTTACTGTTTTGTTTGTTTGCATCGTTATGTGCTTTTTGGGGTATTATTGCGTTTGCCCCTCGGACTGTGTGCATTTCATACTACACCCACCGCCAACCAACGTTTTCAAAGAAACAAAAGCAGAAGTTCATGGACAGTAAGTTCCAGTGGAGTAGTCTTAACTAACACACACATTTTAAAGAAACAAGAATGTATTAGATAAAAGGGAAATAAACAATCCTATTTAGGAATACAAATGAATCTGACCTTTATTCAGTGCACATTTTATCAAGGATTCAAACAGCCTCATGCGCAGCCTTACAGCTTCCGGGCTGCTGGCTGCTGGTTCACCAGCGAAGACACAATGTGGTCCATCACCCACAAGCAGAGGAGCAAAGTAAAAGCCAGGCATCAGGACCTAGACGTTAACAGTGCTGAAGCCAGGGGAGGGCTGCAGGGAGAAAGGCTCATGTCTCCATAAAGATGTTCACCGGGCCTGCAGGGTACATTTTAACAGGAAGTTACAACAGAGCTGTGCACCGCATACATGAGGGGGAAATCCAGACTACTCCTGCATTTGTGCAGCTGAGCTTAAAAATGCCTTTTCTGTACGCAGACAATAGAGTGGTTATGAAATGGTATATGGGGGAAATCACAGAATACTTTCTTTTTCTAAGACCTGGAGGAAAAATGGCTGATTATTATTCAGTGAATGTTGGTAAGGTCCTTCCCTCAGACTCCATGCACCTGGGTACATTTTCTGTTATCTGTAACTCCAGAGCATTAATTTATTTTTTTGTATTAGAGAAACACTCAGATACAAAATGAATGGAGAGGTTACAGCTATTCCAGGGGTCCGCCTATTTGCAGTTTAAGTATCCAAAGATCTCTGATCAAAAGGTGCATTTTTTTAATTGAAGTAAGATTACATAGGCCTAAGTTGCATGTCATGTTAAATTCACATCTGTATATAATATATTAAAGTTTACCACAAAAATTCCAAGTCTGTCTTTCACCATACAGTGGATTCCTTCTAGTCGATCTGCACATCTCCACCCACTTTTACCTTCTGGTATTCCTACTGAGAAGGAGCTACATTGGGGTAGAGCCTGATATGTGTTCTGATTGTTCTGACTGAGCTTAGGATAACAAATTCATATATCTAATAGAGGGTTTCTTTCTCCATTTTTAAATATCAATAATCTACAGTTCTCAAATAGAAGAGCAAATACATAATTACTAAATATCTCTCTGGAAGTCGCAATATAAAGCATTAAATGTCAAAAACAGCTTTGAATCCTAAAACACCCTAAAATGGCAGGAATCATTAAAATGTTATAGATGAAAACCTAGAACAGATGCAAAGACACCTGGCCCTAGGTCATGCACTTGGCAAGAAGTGAGGCCTGCTTCCAGCCCAGTGTCTGATTCCCAAGTCTATGCTTTTATATCTGCCTTAGGGATTCATGTATTTATCATTTGTTTACTTTTCATACTGTTTAGAAGAGACATCACCTGTCAGTTTCATTACTATGAGAGATGAGTGAACGAGACTAGAACGTATAGAGCTTTACTGAGCACCAGGAAGAAAACTGCTCCTTACATGTTCATACATGTAAACCCCTGTCAAAGCACTTTGACATTTGCGGATTATCTGGAATCCAACCAAGGCAGAGCTGGAGGCAGAGCACAGAAATGACAGTGACGAGATGTTGTCGAAGAACTTGGAAATAAAGGGAATTAGGTTACTTTCTGAGAGTTATACTGTAAAATCAGATCGGAGACATGTAAATCCCCCTTTCAGAGAGACAATATTTATGCCAAGTAAGACTGATGGCAGCGGGGCAGATTATCAACCTGAAGGGAAGACAGTCACCAGATGCACCTCTGGGAGTGCCTGTCCTCATAATGACTGGAAGCTGTGTCATGCATGTCCCAAAACAAAGCTGCCTTATCCCAGAAGACAACCCTCCTGTGGTGAGCATGGATATAAAAGGCAGTATGAGTTTGAGACCATGGAATATTTGACAGTTATCAATACCTACTCTCCGTCTAAGTAGGGGCTCCCTAAGCAGCCTGGCTTCTCAGGTCAACAGAAGCAGCAGAGTTCACAGAAATAGATCCAAAGGTCTAGTGTGATTGATGGCTAGATTTCTCATTGTAACATAATGAGCACATGGGGACTCCTATCTTATTTGAGTCCTTTTCAGGTATTGCAGGGTAATTAAGTGTCCTTAGTGCTACTGCTACTTATTTCATTTTGAACTTGTAAACTAAAAAATATGTTTCAACATGAAAATTTTACTGACATATTGGGATAACATACTCTGTGACTAGGGAAGTCAACTAGTTATTAGATGATGACCAAAACAATGCAAACCCATGTATTTTAAAATCTTCAGAAACCAGTGCATCCCCAGAAGTTAACGTACACATATATGCTTGATTCATTCACAACAGAAGAGACAAGAACACGCGATGAAGAAAGAAAAGTCGTTTCAACAAATGGTGCTGGGAAACTGGACAGCCACATGCAAAGCATTAAACTACAACACTCTTGAACACCATATATAAACATTAATTCAACACTCATAAGAGACTTGGATGTAAAATGGGGTACTATAAAATACACGAAAAAAAACATAGTCAATACATTCCATGATATCAGTCTGAGAAAGGCCTTAGGGGACTCCAGTGGAAAAGGAAATAAAAGCAAAAAAAAAAAACAAAAAGATAGAACTACTGAACAGCAAAAGAATCAGAATGAAATGACAGTCAACTGAATGGGAGAAGACATCATCATATATTTGACTAAAGGTATAAAAAGAACTAAAAAAACTTACCAAAAAAACAAAACAAAACAAAACAAAAAAACCCCAAGAATTAAAAAAAAAAAAAAAAAAGAGCAGAAGATCTGACTAGACACTTCTGCAAAAGAGACACACAGATAGCCAACAAGCATATAAAAATGGTCATCATCACTTCTTATTAGGGAAATGCAAATCACAACCACAATGAGATATCACCTCACATTTGTGAGATTGGCCTACATCGAAAAGACTAGAAACAGCATCAGTGCGGGTGTAGAGAAGAGGAAAGCTTCTTACACTGCTGGTGTAAGGTCAAGTGGTATAGACAATTTGGAAAAGTGCATGGTGGTACATTAAAAAGTTAAAAGTGGAATTACTGGATGATCTAGGAATTCTACTCTAGGTATCTACTCAAAGGACATGAGAACACTAATTCAAAATGGTATGTGCACTGCAGCACTATTTACAATAGCCAAAAAATGTAAACAATTTAAGTGCCCATCAACAGATGGATAAAGAAGCTGTGACTCAAACACACAATGGATATACTCAAGCATAAGAAAAGATGAAGTCTTGCCACTGTGACAACATGGATAGAATAGAGGGGATTAGGCTAAGTGAACTAAGTCAGAAGAAGAAAGACAACTACCAAGTGATCACACTCATATGTGAAGTATGAAGAAACAAGAAAAAAAAAAGAAAGAAAGAAAAGCAAATAACTTACCCTTGGACACTGACAACAGAACTGAAGGAACCAGAGAAGTGGAGGAGAGAATGATCAAAGTGTCGTGAGGGTCCAGTGGAGAGGGATGGAGGACTAGCAGTGGATGCGATGAAGAGTGAACTGACGCACTTAAAATTTATACCGCTTTAAAAATCAAAGTTACTGCAATAAAAATAGGAAAAACAAAAACCCTTCAAACCCCACTTAATTACTCAAGAAAGGCTCTCTATCAGCAAATGGACAGTGCTCTTTATTTTAGCAGTAACAGGTACAGCAATATTCTTCTGACACTTCATATTTGGGGACAAATTAATCATAACTACTATAGGCCATTGAAATAGCAAATGATGATGGAAGATGCTTTGGACAGGAACTAGAAAGTTGGGTTATTTTCCCAACTCGGCTGCTAATTAGCTACATAACCTTGGAAACGTTACATAACTGTTACAAGCTGCAATAGCTTTACCCATGAAATGAAGAAATTGAAATATATGCTGTCTAAGGTGCTGCCAGCACTCTAATATTCTCTCGCTTTAAACTGAGATGTTAGCTTATCCTTTGAAAGTCAGAACATTTATTTTATGCCGAAATGACTTCATCTTCTTTCAAATACTAGCACTTTGGCTGTCATGGCCTCACTAGGTGATTAAATGAATGTCCTTTGATGGTTCTAATATTGCCTACCACCTGACAGTATATTTCCAGAAAATGCAAAGTAATATAAGCCACGAGGAAAACTAATCTCGACAATCTCTGCATTATCTGTGACCTTACTTACTCATCACACTGAAATGCAAGCTCGATAAAAAGTTAACCTAAATAATTATACTCTTGATTAAATCTGTAATAATTTTCACTCAGGCTCACATGAACCATCCCAGATATTGAGGCTGGGAATCACTAAATGTAGACAACAAAATATCTTTTTCATTCTTGAACAGTTAGGGCAATGTATCTGATTTTTCTAAGATGCTGAGTAAGTCAGTATTCTGTAAAAATACATTTTCACACCTTGTGAGTTAGTTTGGCAGATGGACAATCACAGAAGAGTTCTGTGTTCCCTGAATAAGTATCATTTATACATTTCCCTTCTAGAGACAGAATGGGAACTGGCATCTTTACAAGGCCAATTAGCAAATGTATTTGTGAAAGTCCCTTTCACACCTCCATTGTCAACTTCAATCATTTATTTATACCAACTAAAGTCATCTGACTTGATTACTCACTATGGACTAACAAATGATAAAGTAATTGTACTTCCCTAAATGTGTTACAAACTCACATTCAATTGTCACGTTTATATGAAAGTTTTTAACATATTTCCCTAATTTAAATAAAACTATATAGCTGTTCAGCTACCACTACCTTAGGTCAGTCTTCCTATCATGTTAACATACTGACTAGTTGGTTAGTCAGTTAAATTTCCAATACTGCCCTCCTATGTCATTGTCCATCTTGCAGCACAACTGATTTTGCTAAGCTGTAAAGTTGATCATGTCAATCTTCTTATCATCATTCTTCAGCAGATCTCCAGGACCCTGAGGATCAAATTCTAACTCCTTAAAACAGCAGCCAATGTCTTTCATGGTCTCTACCTCTCCCCTAAGCGGCAGGGCACAGAGGGTAAAACTCAGGCAGCCTCCTTGCAGAACACAGACCTGCTCTTTCCTGTGTGACCTTGACCAAGGTTAAAGCTCCCTGTACCTCAGAGGTAATTAGAGTTGAAAATAATAGCACTTACCTCATTGCAACTTTTTTCAATGGTAATAGATTACAAAGCGGACCATACGAATGTTCACTTTTCTCAAGATGTGGGGCCATTTCTCACATCCTGAGATCTGAGTTGACTCTATGACCTGCTTTCGACATTAGCAGATAATTGTAATGAACTTGAGCACTGAGATTTATCCTATTGCTGATCTTGGAACCCTTTGTCATGTGAACAAGCCTGGCTTACCTGCTGAATGACCAGAGACACAGGGCCAAGGCATCTCAGCTGGCCCAGATGAAAGCAAAACTGCCAGATATGTGAGTGAGAACATTTTAGATCATCCAGACAAGATGCACAGCCAGCCGTGAGCCCAGACGAAGCATAAATCCTGCCAAAATGACCCAGGCCTGGCCCATACAGGCAGAATTACCTTGATTCCTAGTCACATGAGCAAAAGTAAATGACTACATTAAGTCATCGTTATGGATTTGTTGATTATGCTAATAAAGACAGCAGAATTAGATGAGTTAACACATAAAGCACTTCTGAAAGTACTAGGCCTGTATGAATATCAGCTATTATCACTCAGTGGTCTCTCCCTCACTGTCTGTCATAATTTAGACCACCAGTACAGCCCTAGAATATGCACATGCTCACTCATCTAGGACTTTCTGCAATTTACCAGCTAGATCGCCTCTGTCCTTACCCTCACTTAGCAAACTCATAGTCCTCTTCATTTAATAACAACCTCTTTTGAGAATCATTTTCTGACCCCATTATGTGGTACTGAATGTCCGTTCTGTGAATTCTCAAGAACTCTTTATGTTCACCCGACTGCAGTATTTCCAGACTGTGCTGCTATCACTTACAGATTTGCCACTCACATTATTTTACAAATGTCTTAAGAAGAGGGCTGCATCACCACTAAATATTAGTTATTGTTTTAGATTTCTCCTTAGCATGGAACTTAATCCATTTTTATCTAACCGATCAGAACTGATCTCTAAAAGAAAATTGTAGGTTAAATGTTCAAAATGCTTTTATAATAAACTTTTTTTAAGCAGAGTACTTCATATCATGAATCTTTAAAATTAAAAATTAAATAAATTAGTATGACTTTACATATATTCCTAATAAATGTCACCCCTTTGCTCCAATGACTGCTCCTACTAGTTTTTTTGTTTGTTTGTTTCCATTTGTCCTCAATATTTGCTACTTCTACAAATATGTGTCACTCACATTCATGTTTTTCAGATCTTCATGGAAACCATGAGCATAAGTACTGAACAGACTTGAGCAAAATAGCTAAGCTATGAGAGACCTCCTTGAAAATAACAGTCGCCTGTGGTATTCTGTATTCTAAATAACTCTACTTGATTAAGATTGTTACTTCATTTTGCTCACCATATATAATGAAGCATCAATATATCTTACAGATATTCAGATAAGGCATCTCTTACTCCAATAATCCAGTAACTCTTTCCAAAAATGAGATTAAGCTAGTTTGAAATGACTTGGTTTTAATTAACACATTAGGATGGTTAATGACCACCAGTTTTTTTTCCTGAGTGCTCAAAAGCCATCTGTTTAGTAATTTCGACTAGAATTTTTCAAAGACGAAACTGTAACAATCTATTATTTTCAGAATCCAAATGTTTCATCAATTTAGAAATTAGAACATTTCCATTCTCCTGATACCTTTCTTGTGCTCAGTGAAGCATACAAATATTTAACAGTACTTAAGCTTAATGCATCAATTCATATTAACCGAAGTTGCAATAATAATAATAATCATTACATTTACTGAGGTCTTCCTGTGTGTCAGGCATTGCGGTAAGCTTACCAAGCATATAAACTCATTCAACATGTGAAACCACCCTATAAGGGTTGCACTATCATTATGTCTCTGTAACAGATGAAGAATTGGGGGTATAAAAAGGTTGTAACTTGCCAAATTCACATAGCTCCTAAGTGGTATGTGGGTCTGGATGGTTCTGCCCTGTGTTCATTCTCTTAACTATATTGGGAGCAACAAAAAGAGACAACTCAAATACGTCTTTGATGATTAATGTCATCAATTAGGCCTCCCACTGTGTTACCCTATTTAGAAAGAAACACCAGTGGAAAACCATCAAAAGACTCTGCCCATCTCTGCCGTGAAAGGTTGTTGGGTTTTCTTTCTGCAAATAATCACAAAACTTCCATGTGGAATAATTATAGTAATTTTTGATCACTTGGGACATGGGTGTATTTCATCTCATGAAAGAGAGAAGGTGATGAGCAGTAGACAACATGCTCAAATGCTGACCACACTGCAGTTCAGCACAGTCAACACAGGGTCACAGGAACAAAGCACCATGATATTAAAGAGTCTTATTTTACACAATGACAGAGAAGAGATATCCACGACCTACATCCTTCTAGATAAATATTTGAATGGATGCCTCCTATTTGCAATTTACCTGAGCTTGTGCTCCTTATATTTCAGGAAAAAAGCACAGTCCATACTAATGACAGATGATGTGTGAGCGCTAATAAAACAGACTAATATCTATCCCAGGAGTGACAATCAAACACTCACTGTAAAGAAATTCCCATTGAATGTGAACTGATCGCTCCTTTCAAAGGACCTGTTGAATCATTTTAATGTGGTTACTTGACTGTTCGACAGCACTGTGCTGCCATCTGATACAAAACAGTCAAATCAGTACACGTTGCTACAGCTAGGACCTCTGCTGGTGGGAGAGGAGGTGGCTGAGGAGGGACTAATTCCATCGTTTAGGTTATACAGCCAAGAACAAGTAAGCAATCATCAACAGTCACAATTTAGTGAGACTTTACATTATGGAATAAATATTGCCCTAAGTTGAAACATAAACACTAAAGCAGAGGAGAGAATTCAACACAATGCAACACTTCCTTTGCTATCAGTGAATCTGTGCTATGATCTGACAGGCCTCCTAAGACAGCTGGTGTCACTGGAGTCCATCAGTATTCTGAGATGCTAATCATTTGTTATGAAGCCTATTGAACATGTCAAAATTCATTTTAAAATATTACTAAGTATGACAAACCCATTCTTATTCCCATCAAAAGGTCTTTGTATCCAATTTCCCCACCTAATCATTCTTAGACACACAGTCAGAGCTTGACTACCACTCATTCCTCCCAAATTTGAAGTGTAGTTGGAACACACAGGAAGACACTTATTGATACACGGGGCATTAAACTTTAAAATCCCCGAGGAGAAGTGATGCTTTTTCATCTCAGCAGAGGATGTATTCTGGACATATATCTAAATGTTCGACTTGCCTACAGTGGTAATTTCTGACATTTTAAAATGGTAGCAGCAAAAACACAATTACATATTTGACAATTATGTCATCCTGGTTAAACATTTTGGATGTGACCAGAAGCTGTGTTGGAGCTTGCCACAAGAGGTGTTTTCAGAAGCTGGTGATGACAGCCAGGCATCACAATGATTTATGGCGCTTGTGACAGCATTCAATTAAATTGTTCTTAACTGATTTTAATTAATTGAAAAACAATGTTAGTTTGGGAAACATGACTTTACCTCTGAGGATGAAATACTGATTGAATAGAGTATGGCACTGGCATGAAAGCCCAGAATTTTAAAAAGTCTGAGGGAATTAAAAAGGGAAAAGATGTTTTTCCTGTTACTCTAGGACACAGATGCAAATGTAGTATGCTGACGTGGAGTTCTGAGTGTCAATACAAGGACGGCAGGCATGACAGATCAAAGCATATTCCACTAGGGCGCCCTGGAGGAGTGGTTCAGTCAATCTCCTAGAAAGGATGAAGGCCACAGTACCCCTGGGTCAGGGTCCCAAGTACAGGGGGAGGCAACCAGTGTTAAACAACTAAAATGGAAATAAAATTCCTCCTCTCCCTGCTTGCCTCTCTACACACTTTCATTCGTACCTGTACCTTTCCTTTAAAAAGAAAAAAACAAAAAACCACATCTCACTAATTCTCAGGACCTTACATAGGTCCTTATTCTTCCCTGTTCTTTGAAAATGGTTTCTATCTGCTCTTGTTGTCTCCAGGGCCTTCTCTCTGTACCCTCCACCCTACTCTCAAGCTACTGGCCTTGCTCGTTGGTGCTGAGGGCATGACAATGTCTTTAAATTCTCTATGATTATAGTCATCTTATTATTATTAAACTATAGCAGCTAGAGCACCACATCCACCATGCACCTATTTGTTAAATA
Organism: Solenodon paradoxus; assembly: GCA_004363575.1. Taxonomy (NCBI): domain Eukaryota; kingdom Metazoa; phylum Chordata; class Mammalia; order Eulipotyphla; family Solenodontidae; genus Solenodon; species Solenodon paradoxus. The sequence continues at coordinate 173,359 of RJWH01001030.1, forward strand.
TCCGCTAAATGAAACAAATGATTTCCATTCAACCATGTGTGTTGGTCAGTAAGCATTTCCCATGCATTATCTCACTTAGTCCTCCCAACTAACTCACAAAGAAGGGAAGATTGTTATCCTAGTCTAGAGAAGAGAAATCGAAACCTTTCTGAGGTGAAATAAGTTTCCCAACTGAGGTCACATGAAACCTAGCATCTGAGTCTGAACTTCTGACTGTTACCACATGATCCACATCCTCGTGTTCACGTGAGTCCTCTGCACAAAATGCCTGGCCTGCATCGTGATCCAAAGTCCCTGGCACCAGATCAAGACCTTTTCTAATTCTCTGAAATAATCCTTTCAGCTTCCAGACCTACCATTTCCCCAGAATCACTCTCAATTTTACTCTTTCTCTTTGTAGACAGCCCAAACACAACTCTTAAGACATGAAACCTACCTTAATTCTCCAAGGGTATTTCACCTCCCCTTCCTTTTACAGAATAGTATTCAGCACCATAGACCTGTTTCAAATATAAGCCCCTCCACGATGCTAGGCCTTGTTTAAACTTATCAAGTTAGTCTCATCACACCATTAAATTATCTGTCTCGCAAGTGTCTTTCTCTCCCCTTTTTATTCGTTTTTATAGATTGTATTGTGATGCTCAACATTCAGTTTATACACTGAATCACTAACTCCCACTGTGACTTCTTTGAAAAGCTCCTTGAAGGAGACAATAAAGATTAAATAGATCATAAGGACTGGGGTCCTATCCAATCTAACCGGTCCTTAGAAGAAATTAGGACACACAGAGATGCTGGGCAGGTTTGGGTCGCAGAGGGAAGACCGTATGTGCTTACCTGAGTACCCATATGCAAGGCAAGAAGAGAGGCCTCAGGAGAAGTCAGCCCTGAAAATGGTTTGATCCTGAACCAGGCTCCAAAATTGCAAGAAAATACATTTCTATTGTTCAAATCACTAAAGCTGTGACACATTGTTAGGGCCGTGTTAGCGATACATACATGAATATATCCAGCTTAGTTTGTCCCCTACACAGCAGATACTCACAACTAGAGATTCTAGATAATCAAAATCGAAACAAATTAGTAATGTTTCATATATACAGCAAGAGCCAAACTTCATGCAAACACATTTATGGTATGTAAGTATTTGATACTTTTATTTCCCTTTTCTCCTTTCTCAACCTTTATTTCCTCTTTCTCAAAATTATCATTAAAACTCTGTGAAGATTGCCATTATAACTGCTACATAGGGAATGCATTTCACCCTACAAGGCTTTGTAAATTAGCAATAAATTCTAGAAGGCCTAATCATTTCAGACTATTTACATATAGTTCTTCTCCTGCGATTCATCTTTCATTAATTTTATATATTTATTGCAAGATTTTTTTTCATCGAAAAACAATATTTTACTTTCCCATTACATTATGTACTAAAATGCAAACAAAACTGTTAATTGCCATGGCATTAAGGTCTTTCGAAAAAAAGAGGCTTGAATAAAGTGTCAAATATAAACATCAAGCTACCAGAATAGTGGCTGACATGGAAGAATCTTGAATAGCACCAATGCTATAGAAACATTTATTCTATTTCACTTGAAGATAATACTTTAATTCGTAATTTCTCAAAACACAATGACTAAAATTTAAAATTAACAAGAATTCAAAATGGGCATACTAGGTTGATGAGTCCCCAAATGTCTTTCAGAGCCTGGGAATAATCATTAGACATACTATTTCTTGGGTCCCACATGGGAACTACTCAATAACCACCCCTGGGGGCTATAAGCTTGGACTTGGCATCTTAAATAAACTCCCTAGGAGAGACTTGTCTTCTATAAAGTTTGAGAACATTTTAAATTACTCAATAAAAATGGTAACTTATACTGACAAACGTGAGAGAAATGACTCGGGAATTCTGTTCTCTTGGTCCAGAACAAACAATATTTGAAGGTCACTAATAATTATTATCCATGATTAATCTTAGGGATTAATATTTAGTGTTTTAGTGTTCTGAGTTTGTTTCAGAGGACTCACACTAAAAAAAAAAAATTCATATTGAGCAAGAAAAGTTTTTTTTCCAGACACATATTTCCCAGGTGAACACAGCCAAAGATCCACTCAAACTAAGATATTACAAGAGCTGTAAGGAACAGGCAGGCTGGATATGCAGTGATTCTCAGCACAGTTCCTGAGCAAAACGCTGTGACCTTGGCACCTAACACTCAACTCTCTACACCTCGGTGTCACCTCAGTGTCACCTCAGTGACAGGTACATGCAGGGCTGTTGACTGTTCTCTCAACCCTGGAAATTCATGACTTTTGGTAGCAAGATCATTCATTTGAATTTTGTTCACTGGCAAACATTACTGCTTGTGGATCCTCCAAACTGTCAGGGAATTTCACAAGCATGTGAGAGAACTGTTCTTTGGTGTGGGGAGTGAGAAAGAGCCCAGGTGAGCAGGGATCAGTTCTCAGCTGGTGGTCTTGTGGAAAGTAGTTTTTCTCCTCACATGAGGCAAACATAAGCGGGCCTGTCTGACTTGTCATGCTATTGCCAGTGCTGCTAGAAGCTGTCATACCTATAACCTGCCTCTTTCCTTCCCTTCTTCCTCACATGAAGCAGTGAAAGGTTAGAAAATATAGAAAAGTGTGAAGATGGAAATTAAAAGCATTTTTCATAACCAGAAAAAACCACTATTAACATTTGGAGCAAATACTTTCAGTCCTATCATACATATGTGTCTTTATTTGTAAATATACACATAGAATTTTTAAATAGCATCACGCTTTTTTTTTTTTTAAATGAAAGATACAGGCTGGAATGAAGGTGAGCAGAAGGCAGGAAAAGAATGGAGGAAGACACTATTTAGTTGTTCATCTTGGTTGGAACCTTATCATCTTTGGTCTGCACACAATGCACAATGGTCTTTTATTTCACTATTTCCCCACCAATATCTTGTTTCTTTTATTTTTCCATATTAATTACATGTTAATGTATTTAATATTTGATATTATTTAAACTATTTAGATAAATGCATCGTCTTCAAAAATACAACATCTTATTTTCCATGTTTACTTTTGTGATTTATAGAAACGGTAATTTGCTAAAAGCTTTATCTGATTTCTTTCTTCATTCAATGTTAATACATTATATACAAGTGTTGACTTACTAGGACATATATCTTAAACCTACAGGTTATGTCATGTTCAATTTTTTTTTTTTTTTTTAAGAAAGCACAGGGTTCATGTCACGTAAGTTTTTTTTAGCGTAACGGCTCTTTCCTGCTAAAGACTAAAACAACCATGAAATAATCATTGTTTCATAAATTATGGGTATATTTTTAATTCCTGTATAAACATTAACCATGCATTCATGTAAGTCAAAACTATCCTTTCTCAGAAATTGCCATTTTGCATGTATAAATATTGATTGAGCTTTGGTTTCTGCTACCAGATGGCAGATCTGTGAAATTCTAATATATTTGAGGAGATTGAAGCAGATTATCATTCACTGACAGGCACTGGAGACTGTCACGAAGGCCAAAGTTTTTATATCAAAAATAAGTAATTAGCATTGACAGCAGAAGTGTAAATAGCACTCAAATGAATAAATGTGTTAATTGGTCTCCCCTGTGAGAGTTGTTAACCCAGGACTATTTGGTCATAAAATATGTTCACATGTCTACAGTTTCCTTGTAAGAGTGTCCTTGGATTCATGTCACAAAATGGTATCCCCGGTGAGAATCTACCATTCTATTCACCAATAAAAATGTGGTTTTCTAATCAATGTAAGGCTGTTAATTACGTCCTGCCAGATTGCCCTTTTCACAGACACCCATGATCAAAAACCATGAGCTAAAATAAAAGCTGCTCTTAACTTCTACTTATACCTATATGTACATTGTTATATGTGTTATATATGGTAGAACTTTCAGATAAGTAAGTCTACTGTTTCCATCACAACCATGTCCTTCTTTTTAGGAGGCACAATCAAAGTGTAAGATAAAAGCTGTCTCTATAGCAAACAAGGAGTAGATTATCACAGTCCTCAGCAGAGGTCCTCAATATCTCCACATAAGTCAATAATTAGGGCTTGCTCTTTCATACATTCCAAATGAAAATTTCAGTCTTTTCTATTGCAATCAATGTAGTGCTTCTGACATTGAATCAATATTAACTGTAGAGTCTTGCATGGCATTTCCATATGCATGTGTAGGGAAGCAAGGTCAATTCTATCCCAGAGCATTCTCTCCTCATCTACTCAAAAGACTGCACAGCGGAAATGCGAGGTTAATTAAACCAGGTACGCTGCAAATGATGGCGCACCACTCTTTCTATTTCAAACTCCATCACTTAAATGTAAGGCAATTTCAGTGATTTTCTACCAACTGCGACCTTCACATATTCTCCTCCTCCCTTCTTCTCACTCTCTCTCAAACATTTCCTCACATAATCACAGAAAAACATTCAGCCCTTCCCATTTTCCCGTAAGTCACTAGGACCAGGCTAATGGTAGGGTCACAGTCATCTTATGGAATACTGAAGAAATACCTACTGTTTAGATTAATGAGGCAGTCTCATCTGAGTCCCTAAGGAAAGTACGATTAAAGAACCCCAGGCAGACATGGAATCTTGTTCAGATGACCTTTAATCAGTTAGTAGTAATGAGTCAATGTAAAGCACATTATTTACCTCAAAGTCTGCATTTGAATTATAAGCAATGAAATTGACTATCATTTTTCTTTTTCCAACTGTGAATACATTTTACTAACAAAGTTTGAGATTTGCCAAATTGTCTTTCAATGGGAAATCTCAAATGACAAACTAGAAACAATAATAACAGCCCAACAGAATGAATCTGATCCATCAATGATGTTTCAAATCCCCAGCTAAACAATTCTAAACAAGTCCAAAGGAATTTATACTTAGAAAAATGTCTATCCAGATATTCTGACTGAAGCAGATGCTCTAGGTAAAAATCCTCAATGTCAGATTTCAGCAATAATTCATCATGGTGATGATTTATTACATAGAAGATCTTCTTCCTCCAACTGCCTAAATAAATCTGAAATAATCCCAGCATGTTCTGGTGGAGCAGAGGTTGGGTGAACCCGGGTTCATGTCCTGGGACTGGCAAAAACAACCAGTATGAACAACTGACTCGAAAATAAGTTAAGCACCTATTCCTCTAAAAAGAAAAATAAATAAAAATCCAAATAAGAAATTTCACTCAAAATAATTCTTTAGAAAGTGCCCCTCCATTCTAAACGTGTGTAAATACATATTTTTCATGGTATTTAGGTGAAATAACAAAAATTTTACATATTAAGGTCTTATAGTATCTCTCCATTTAAAAAGTGAAACACTGTGCTTGTAAAGTTGTATTTCAAATCTGAAAATATTATCAGTAAACTTGAAGAACTAAAAAGAAAAATCAAGTGGTTATTTTTAAGCAAGTAAGTCATTTCTTAAGTGAAAAAAGCAAAACACACCGATGAAATCTATCACCTCTTCCAATGCTCATAATTTTTGCTTTTTGTTTTTGCTATATTTGTATCATTTATTTACTCCTCCACATAGCTTAAAACAACTTACTTCTTTTCCCATTTAAAGTGAAGAACAAAACATTTAACTCTTTTTATGTTGCAGTAGAATTTATTATTAAAAGTTTAGCAAGTAGATCAATGTATCTCACAAAAGCTATGTTAACCTAATCAAATTTTCTGCAGGCAAAGGGAAAAAAGTATCATTAACCTCCTTTATAAAAGTACATATATATATATATATATATATATATAATGTTTAAAATATGGACATATTTATACATATACATTGAAAACAGTAGCAGGATATCCAAACGGCTTTTCACAACTTTACAATAATTTGCTGCAAACCAGAGTACCTGTGGAGGGCTGATCTTATGGGTCTTGGTAGGAAGGGAAAGTTTTTTTTTTTTTCTTAAATTCATCTGTCTAATTTTGGAGATTCTCTGGGCTTGAGGAGAAGAGACCTACCAATCAGATATAGTTCGAGGAATGCCATGCTTGATTTGCTCTGACAATGATCATTTCTTCCTTACACTCAATACAATCTCTCTTATTGCTGCTTCCACCCACTGATCCTAGTTCTCCCCATGTGGAGTGATACAAAACAAATCTGACCCCTTTCTAGATGCTTGCAAATATGTGCTGCAAATCAGCTATCATGATTTGCTTATATCTTAAAATAAAAAGACTGAAATTATCACATCTCATAAAGATGAAGCTCAGAGCAAAGCTAGATGATCAGAGGAAAAACATCATCAATGGCACAGTTTCAATTCCTCAGCCTAAAATAATATAATATATTTCTGTTACTTTCAAACTAATATAAATGAATATAATAACTTCCTTTTGTTCATGGCCGATTACATTATATTACAACAGCACGACTTCCAGGGCTAGCATGCAAAAAGTAATTTATTTTTCTCCCACATCTGTAACTATTTGGGAGAACAGCTAAGTCTTCATAATTATGCTGCAGACACAGTAAATAGAGCAAACCCAACAGGTCACACTGTGACTATAGTTCAGGGAGAGAACAATTATTTTATCCCATATAATTTGCATCCAAAATTTCATATAGAAAACGAAAGAGAAAAACAAAACACTGGCTGACAAAATTACTCCAGTCCTTTAATATTTGCTCTTTTTTTATGTTCAACAGACTTTTCTGTCTAAAATAAGGAACACACACACAGTGTAAATGACATGCCTGAACAATTTTCATTAGAAAGTCATTTCCTTTTAGGTTGTGATTAATTTTACTTTGTCTGACATAGATTAAGTTATTATGAAATTAACGAAAATTGCTGGCATGTCATTCAATGTCTCTTGTATTACTATTTTCCTTGCCTCTCTACAAAAACAATTATCCACCATCTGAAGAATGTTCCAACTCAAGAAACAGGTTATCTGTTTTCATTGTCACAGACTGCCCAGCACATTATTCTTATTTGGAGGAAAACTTACTGTCAAAAGGCAAATCACTCTTATTAGTGTCTTCCCTGAGAACCACATCTACAACAGGCCAGTACTAAGGAATGAAAGTAGTGTACTTGTGATTTCTTAAACTATATTAATAAAAAATATATATGAAACATCAAAATCATTCTCTAGTAATGCTGAGTAAACGAAAATTACATCCATGACAATTTTCCCTGCCAATCAAAGGATTCTGTCTCGATTTCTCTTGTTTTAGAATCCGAAATTCCTTGCTGGGAAGATCAGTGTGCGTCTTCTGAGAAATGCAGTCTATAATCTTGGTTTTTTAACATCGAGGGGCCACAAAATATAGAAAAAAAAAAGAATTCAAATCACTATGACAATGACAAACAAGTCAGACTGCTAATGGAAGACAACTAGAGACCCTGGTACAATAGAACCGGCCTGAGGAGTCAAATGGTTTCTGCTGACCATTGGTGTCATCAGTCTCCTCTCCTTGGGGTCTTGATTGAGGTTAAGAAAGAAGTGCATTAGCATGTGGGCCGGCTCTAGAGTGTGGATGCTATCTGCTCTCTGAAGGCCTGACTTCACGCTGGTAAACAAACACCCTGCCTCCCAATGCACCACTGATGTGAGGCAGGCAGGCCCAACAGCGTTAATTACAGTGATCAGAAAGCAGAAGAAATGCATTCGACTTAAGTCAATGCTCATTATTACCACGCAACTTTCATCAAGGCAGCGAACATTCAAACACCGAAGTCAGTGTTGGGATCCTGAAGTACTGAGTCATGTTAAGTCAGATTTAAATGCCAGTCCCAGCACTTGTAGCTTTAATTCCGGGAACACCACTGTCCCCTACAACAGCCATCAGCTGCCTACGGGCTATAGGGCACTCGAAATACGGCAGTTATGATGGAGGACTTGAATTTTAAATTTTATTTCCATTTAATTAAAATTTTCATGAAGAAGCAGATATGTTTTTCAATTCTTGGAAGAACTTTCAAGCATGTTGGAACACCTTGGGCATGTAAATCTGTTTCAGCAGTACATTTTATGAACTCAAAGCACAGATCAAGTATTTCCAATGAAAATTCATCATCTAAATTGAGATGAGATCTATGGATAAACAGATTCCAATTTCAAAGGCTTCATATGAAAAAATGTAAAAGATCTCACAAACGGTGTTTTTATTAATCACATGTTAAAATAATATTTTAAATGAGTTGACTTAATAATATCTATTATTAATTTAATTTCACCTATTTCTTTTTCCCTTTTAATACTTAGAATTTAATTAAATATTAAAAGACAAGGAAAGATCAAAACAAAGAAAAAAGTCTAAATTAGAGCATTCACTGCTAGGTTTGCCAGGACAGCTCAGAATTGCTTATCATTAAATAAAATATTTGCTTAAGGCATATTAATTTTTGGCATCGCTATCCAGAGTTTAAAATTTCTCTTTCATTATTATTCCTTTCCTTTTTTAGTACAGTAGCTTTTATTCTACACATTAAAATAAACTCACAAGTATAGGTTCCCCATATGTCATTTTACCTTGATGTAGCTACTAAAAACTTTAAATTGCAAACATAGCTTTCATTTTTAGCTCGCATTGAATTTCTATTGGACAAAGCGGCTCAACCTTAGATTCTTTGTCAAATAGGGGGATAAATAAATATACCACAGGGATTTGTATAAGAGAAAAATGGACATATATAAAGCATAATCTCTAGTGTCCAGCATATCACTCAATAAATGGTTATTCCAATTAATTCTACTACCCAATACAGAAGATGGCTTATTTACCTGCATGATATTTAATACCCTTAATTCTAATAATCTGAATTTCCTAGACTATTAGATTTTTCTCTTTAATACATCGCAATGCAAGATATTAATGAATCCTTAATATTTGGTCCCCAGAGAATTAGAAAACAAACTTACTTTATCTTCCATCCTGCCTTCAAGTAGCACCCCTTCAGAAACTCTACTCTCTTTGCTCTACCATGTGCATTCGCACACACACACACCTACCACTATTAAATCTGGTCATGGAAAGAATATTCTTTAAAACAGCGTTTGAAAACCCTCTAAAAGTCCTGGTGCCGCATAGCATGGAAGGAAAAGAAAATATGTAGAGAGCTCTGCAATTCTTGCCTTTGGTAATAAGGTCATCTTGTTGCATCATGTTTCAGATGCATTAGGTTTAACTTTCCCCTTGTATAATGCAGGAAACATCCAGAATCCTAAGGAAACGAAATAGTGAAGAGATTGAATTTCTCCCATGAAAGTATTTTCCAGATTTGGCTCTCCGCCCATCTCCATTTGGAGAATCAGAGCTTCTCTCGTTCCTTGAAACTCAATGGCACCAATGCTAAATAAATATTTCAAATCGAATTTATCCAAAGTGTTTGATGGAATTATATAAAGTGATTTAAACAGAGTTAAATTCTACCTTTTCACCCTTTCTTTCTCTCCCTCTAGCCCCAACTTTCTCTCATCCCACCTAATCAGATACAAAATTTGTATCTCTTTAACCCATGGCTTTCTCACCACCATTTAGCTGCCAGATGAATATTTATTGTTTCTTTAATGATTGCAGGCTTATATGTACTGAGTTCCTGCATACTTTTCATTCATCTTACCCTAATGTTAGTATCTTACAAATCATTACATAATTATGAAAACTAGTAAATTAACAGTAGTGCAATACTATTTACCAACTTCCCCTGCTATGTCCTTTCACTATTCCAGGAGTCCACTCAGGATCTCACACTGCATTTAGTTGTCAAGATTCCTTAGTCTCCTTCAGTCTATTACAGTTCTCAAATTTCCCTTGACTTTTTCAGGGGTGCATGGCGAAGCTGGTTAATGATTTTGTGAAAGTCCTTCAATTCAGGATATGTAATTTTGCATTTTTGTCAAGAATACTATAAATGCTACTGCGTCCCCACAGTGTATCATATTAAAAGATATATCATCAGCCGAGGGGAACAACTAATTTAAAATAAAATGCTCTTCCTCTTCTCCCTGCCTACCTGCCTTTATTCCTGCCTGCATCTTTCCTTTGAAAGAGAGAGATCATGCTGAAGTCTTACTATTTTGCTGATTCTCATTTTAATCATTTTGTGAAAGAGGTTCCTTTAGAAATTTTCCACTATAGCTTCTATTTTGCCTCTTGAATAAATACTTCGGATGAAACACTTCAAGACTGTAAATTTCCTGTTTCTTCTCAAGTTTCCAACTACACATCTGATCTCCATCAAAGGATCCAGCTTATGTCATCTATTACTCAGATGTTTGCCCAAGGGTGATTTTCTCTTCCCCCTCATTGTGTCTACACTTAGTGAATGAAATTCTCTGAAGATAATCCCATCTCCCAAGTGTATTCCTGCTTTTTGACTCTTACTTGGGTCAGGATGAACTCATGGATATTTATCTAACCTATGGGCTACATGCAGAACTATCATCAGTCTTAAGAGTCTGCTGGTGCAGCCATGATCAATATGATTTTCTCACTTGGTTTTGGTGTTCTCTCAAAATATCCCCTCCCGCTTTAAAAAAAAAAAAAATACTCCCTTATAAGATATACCAGGCTCATCTTATGTTTTCTGTTATCCAGCTCTGGAACCAGTAATTTCTTCAAGGAAATTTATTTGTTTGTTTGTTTTTTAAGAATGGTTTTTAGAAATCAGGGTGAGTATACCAGTGTGCTCAATGCTAGCAAGGTACAGCTGATTGTATTATACATTCTCCATAGTTCCCTATAGAAAATATATGCTAAGTATACACACACACACACACACACACACACACACACACACACGTCCATGTGACTTTCTCAACATTTTGTAACCTGTTTTAAATTGAAAGTAAGTTAATCTTATTCTGTTATCCACATTTCTATTCTACTCCCTCCCCATCATTTTATATTTATTTTTGTTGTCTTGATGCTTTTAAAGTGGGGTGTCATTTCATTCATTTACAAATCCTTTTAGTATTAGTCATGATGAATTTTTTCTTTTGTTTTTCTGCAAAGTTATTTATCATTTCTTTCTAGTAGGATAGAGTATTCTTGGTTGGAATCCTATATTTTCAGCATTTTGAATATTTTTTGCAATTCTCTCAGGTCTGAAAAGTTTCTGCTGAGAAATCTGCAGACAGTCTTACAGGGATTTGTTTGCATATAATTAATTTTTACCTAGCTGCTTTTAAGAGTCTTTCTTTGTCATGAATTTTTGTGTTTTAATTATAAATGTGTATTGATGTGACTTTTCGGATTTATTTTGTAGGAACTATTTGAGCTTTCTGGATCTAGATGTTAGTTTCCTCAGCCAGGTTAGAGAAATTCTCAGTTAAAAACTATGTGTTCATATCCACACCTCTAATTCCAGTCAGCACCATGGGGTGAATGCTATATTTCTCCTTTGCCTTATTTGAAGTTTCTTTTTTTTCTTTCTGGTAATGAAAAGTTCAGCTTAGAAGAGCTACAAAATATCTATCTATTTGCTCAATCCTACACTATTTAAAGTAGTTTCACAATTACTAATCTATGTCTCTGTGGGAAACAAATCTACTTAACAGCATATGGTATTTGATAGTTTGTCTTCTGTAATAAAGCATTGTCAAAATTCAGCTTCTCCAAAGTCACTTAACTATTTTCTTCCTTCAGGGGGGGTATTTATTTGATACACTTAAGTTCATTTCTACTGCTTGTAGTCTCTTTTCACTCTTTTACATTTCACCCCCATTCAGTTAATTTTAACTATTTTTTTTAAATAAGAGATATTACCCTGATCTAAATGGCTGAGTGCAAACTAAAAGTAATCATCACAAGTGCTAGTTTCACCTTATCTCCTCTGCTTAATTCCAGTTTATCCATTCTACTCTTTCCTTGCCCCTTCTATAAATAATCTCATTAGTTTCTGATATAGCCTTCCTATACTACTTTTGCATAAATTAACAGATATACATGAATATCTCCAAGTATCTTTTTTTCTTTAATGAAAGTTGGCATATAGATACTCTTCGACTTTGCCAATTTCCATTTAACATCAGACTCTTGAAATTACACAACATTAATTAGTTCACGGAAAACTCCCTTGATCTTTTTTGTCAGTGCATAGTGCTCAGTGTGGATATAATACCATTTATTCAACCACTCTTCTGTATGTGGAAGTTTAGTTGCTTTTAAGTGTTTTACATATACAAACAATATTGCAACTCTTATTCACAGGTATCTTCATATTGTCAGAGGTGAATATTTTGTATATTCCTAAAAATGGGATCTTGAGTCAAATGGTAAGCGTAAGTTTTCATACTGTCAAATTTTATCCAGAAGGGCTACAACAGCTTACATTCTCACCAGCAATGTGTGACACTGATAGGCTCCATATATTTTCACTTCTACAAAGCAAAGGAATCATCTAGAATGAAGAATGGGATGGAAAGAAAGACCTACTGACCCAGAAGTCTAAACTTAAAACTATTCAGCTTAAAAAGAATTAATAAATCCCCCTTATCCTCTCATGCCTTTGGAAGTTCCTATCCAGACAGCTTCGAGGCTAGCCTCAACTTCTACAACTTTCTCCTGACCCTTCTTCTATTAGAGAACTTGCCATTCCTCAAACATTCCTTAGGTTCACAATTGTATAGCTTTGCACATACTTTTCCTTTTACTTCTTAAACATTTCCCATGCTTACCCATCACCACTTATCTGATATTCCTTATTCTCAATCACCCTTCAAGCTCAAATGTCAACACTGCTGCTTCCAAACAGGTTTACATCTTCTATATTCCTCAGTATTCTAGAAATTCTTCACTGCACTTCATCTTGAATACACCGAATCTATTGTGTTATAACTAGCTCCAGGCAAATCTGGTTTCTTTGCACAAGTTTCAGTCTTTGAAAGGGAACATTATCTCACTTAACTCTGATGCTCCCATAATGTAGACCCACATATTCTCAAGAGGAATGAAAATGAGTAAACAAGACACGAAAACAGCATTGCTCTTTACTCAGAATGTACTTCTCTTTCTCATATCTCTTCTAGCAGACACCAACATTTCTATCTGATATTGTCAAAAGCATGTAGTTCTAATATTCTTCCTCCTAACAGTATTCGGAAACATGTTCTACCTTCTCTGCATTATTTTCTTTGGTTATTCTGCAACCCTTACTTCCCTTGAATGTACATGGCTGGGTTCTATTCTTCATACATTTTTTTTTATCAACATTCCTTCTTTCCTCCTAAGATCCAGAGAAACTGGGATAATGAAAAATTTTCAAAACCTAAGCAATCCATCTTCATTCTGATAAAGAGTTAGAGAAAAGTATAATCAACTGAGATATTAATTTGTACGTTGTTCTGGTGTCACAGGGGTCTTCCATACCACCCCTCTCTCTCTAGTAGCTACTCTCAAAAGGAGACCTCAACTTTTAAAATGAAAAGAAATGGACCTTTTCTTTTCCTGAGTGAAACCAGATATGTTTGTGTTTTTTTGTTTGTTTGGTTGTTTTAACCATACATTCAAAGAGGCTCTGGAAGTAAAGTTTAGGAGTGAGGTGGGTGTGGGATGTCCAAAGTGGGTAGAAGGTCCTAGAGGCTCAACTGGGGAGAAAAGGTTGACTCGCCAGCAACTAGACAGGAGGCAGGATGTGTGGGGTATTCTGTAAGGAGTCCTGGATCCATCTGCATGCGGAGTCCAGATCAGTGGGGAAGGCCCTGGACAGTAAGAGAAGGCTGTTCCCAAGAGCTGTACTTTCCAGAGCAGCAGCGGGGGCCCTGGCTGATGTTTTTCGGAGAGGGCTCCCTGGAGAGGCAGCCTGGGATCAGCACCTCTGGAACTAACTGAAAGGAACATCAGCACTGTCTGTGAAACTAAGGGGGAGCCCCACTGACTAAAGACCAGGCCCCTGCACTCTGTTCCAAACACCAAAGAAGCCCCCCAACTTTGAAGCCACCCCATGAAAGTTACAGAATCCTGACAACTTGAATAAGACTCAGTCAGCATCCTGTAACTATATGTTAATATTAAGCTTTATTTAATTTACTAAGTTTTAAAAAATTGTAACATACAACAGAGAGTTTGAAACAGAACTCGCACTGGTCACATTATAACCTATTAAGTGCTAAAGCATTAGGACCTGAAAGTTTTCTATGTGCCTTCATCAATAAGCCCTCTAAAGCAGTTGAGAGTTGAGATTAGGCGTAATAGAGCACAGGCTGGGCCTCCATCCTGGTGGGAGGACAAGAGACATGCTGGGCTGAATTCTAGGTCGCTCTGGCTCTTCAGCTGCCCCACACGGCCCCAGCCAACCTATTAAGGGGAGCCATATCCTACAAGGATGCGTTTCCATCAATTAAATTCATCTATCTCAGCTAATGAAATTACTGAAAAGGAAGTTTATGAAATTAGACACACACTCTATCCTCCTACTGAAATCGTTCTGGTATCTAAGTCACTATAACTGTTTGAAAAATGGAAATGCTGGCTAAGTTAAAATTTATAATAAAATTTTCTTAAAAACTAAATCTATAACCAACAAGTGTTTGCAAAACTAGTTATGAGAATTTTTTTCTAAGTGGAAACGCAAAATGACAAATAGAAAACAATTTTGCAGGGGGCATCAAAAGAATCATGCAAATCAATAATGACACACTTCACTCTTTGCCTGGGGTCACCCTGTTGATTCAACTGGATGGAGGCAAACATAAGCTTCACACCAATGGTCACTATCTACACATCTGTTTTTCTCATGACTTATTAAAACTGAGGTGTTTTTAACTGAACTAATTTCATCTACAGAAGTTTCAACTCCAAGAAATCCACAATGTCACCATTATTACATGGTAGACGTTGAGTACTATAATTGGCATGACATTTTATGAATGCCCTGATAGTTAAAACTAAGGGTGTACGATATGCAGCATGGTATATGAAGGAGTGGTGTGGTATACTTATTTTGACTCTAGAATATAAACTCATTTTTTAAAATAAATTCAAGTTGCTTTACAATCATCTCTAAAAGCCCTGACCAATATCCAATATTGCAATGCTACAATAATTAGAACAAAAATTTTCCACTAGAAATGAATTAATAACTGAGGTTCTGAATATGCAGCATGCGCTAATCCTGGCTTTAAAAATCCCTAATGGGCTTTGTAGTGATGCAATTTGGCAAAGTGAATAAAATCCTAACATAATAAAGGTAATTAGAGATGCAGAACAAATTCTTTTTAAATGACTTGCATGCAATTCGGACACTTTAGCTCCTTCAGAAATGGAAAACTAGCAAGGGGAAGAAATACTACGAAAATCAGAAAAGGGATAAGGGAAAATCAAACTGTATCAATCACTGAGAAATGTGCGGTTTGAGAGCTGTTAAAATTCCTCTACCTATTTCACCTTTCCAGAAATCTCCCAAGTAACTGGCCAACTTACAATGAATGAATCTCTTCACTTAGAAATAGCTTAGTTTCAGTTAGTTTGCCAAAATGGTAGAAGACAACTTATCATTCTCAGGAACTAAAAGAAAACCAGTGGGTGAATGTTTGAGAGAAAATATATCCTATATATTCTAACATGGCTGCACAAATCTTTTCATTACTAACAATCTTAACAATCATTTTAAGTAAGTACATATGTCTCCTTGGTACATGAGAAATAGATAAAGCTTATTATATATATTATGTGGTGTGATATCCATATATAGCATTATTTGATTTATACATTATTTTCAATGTAATTATATAATTTTATTTATAATATTGTAAATTTTGTTATAATATATCTCTCTTGTGTTCCTGGAACTCAAGTCACCAGATGACATAGGTCATAATGGCACATTTGCTGCAAAGTTAATATTCATTCTGAGGTCTAAGTGGCAACTTTTTTTATACTTAGATATATAAAATAAACTCATACTGTATTTACAATGTCAGTAAGCACTTGGAAATATGTTTTATCATTATTGGAAACATACAAATTTCTATCTTGTATGTGAACAGTATAACACCTAATGTAATTAATTATAAAATGGGTACCCAGTTAGGCTTCAAAGTGAACCTAATCTTTACAGCAAATACGTCACTCTGAGCTACATCTGTCTGTGCTCAGCTGAAGTTCCATAATCCAAGAGGTAGAAACGGAAGGAACAGAATTTAGAATCAAGGACTATCAGAGGTAGAATGAATAGCGTCAAGGGTGACACACTCCACTGCTCACCTCATTTAGTGCTTTGGACAGGTAAAGTTGCGTGTGGGACTGAGTCTGCAGTGTCTCAGGTGGGGGCTTTTCCATTGCAAACTCCTGACCTGTTTTCCCACCAGCATCTCCAGAGGCCACCAGACACACTGTGTTATAGCCACAATCAATACTCAGACTACTAAGGATGCCACGTGAACTAATGGTACTCGTTTTTAGAACAACTGTTTGATACACTTGCACAATAAAGAAGTGATTTCAAATTCCTATATTCTATTTGCTCTCGGCTTACTACTACTAATTCTAAACATGTCAAGTTTCGCTCAAGGTAATAGGCATTGGTTGTAGGGTGTTATTCTAAAGCCTCTCCCCAAAAGTAGCCAGAAGTAGCTGATCTCTGGTTATTTCTTCCAACTGCACCGACGTACCTTCGAGTCACACTTCCTTAACATCCTACATGTTGGTTATATCTGACAGACAGAGAGGAATGCAGTCCTACTTCTGATGATAATGTCTTTTAACAGTTGTCAAGACAGATTTAACAGAAGGCTACAGTAATTCATAACTCCCAACAGCTTTTTCATCATTATATAAAACTTGGGGTTTCCATGAAGAATTATCATTTTGAATTTTTTCCTTAGAAATGAAATAATCACTAAATTGAGACACAGTTCTAATGTTTCTATGTCTAAAGTTATTTCTTAAGTTTACTTAAGTTACTAACTATATAATCACAAGATTACTTAAGTTACTAACTATATAATCACAAGATTTTCATCTCTGGGGCCAACAAACTCCTAACTCTAGGTAGACAGATGAGAAATTGCTGAATATTGCTGATATTTTTTCAGGTTCATGGATGAAGGAACAGATAGTGGATTTATGTTAACTAATTATGTGTAGGGGGTGTAAACTCTCTCCAGGTGAAACACTTTCCACTGGGTATTACCTGGAAGTCTCCTCAGTAAGAAATTTATTTTGATGTGAACAGTGATTTTAATTACCATTCTATGCTCCCAATCAAATAAACAATGTTTACTCCAGATCCCTGAAAAAATATAATTGATCAATTAACTTGTGGAGCTTTTTTTTTTTTTTTCTTTATCTCATAGAAGAGCAAAGGGAATGTTACTCAGAAGGCTCACATTCATCTATCTTCTCCTATGGAGAAAATTTTATTTTATTTACAAATCCATAGAACTCTAGAAACTGAATTCATACAAACTTCTGCTAAAACCAGCTACTATTTCTAAACAAAACTAGAGCCAAACATTCAGGATAAACATTCAGTTATTTTCCATGTGCTACCGAATATCCTGGGATGAATGTCATAATTCTCCTAGGAAGACCCAGGGATGGGTGTCCTTTAAAGATAAATTGTTCTCTTCCCATAGGGAATGGGCTGGGAAAATTCACATGCCTTTTCCTCATCCGTGAACCTAACAATGAGTTGGATGCATCAAGCAGTTTCACAACTATCTAACTACTAATTTGGGGTTTACAGGTCCCAGAAGTGAAAACACTGTGATTATACAATAATAGTACTGTATGATAGTATAAACTAAAAAAACAACAGATATCTGGGTGTCGCCATTTAGTAACTATAACACTTAGGTGTTAATAATTATCCCAAAGCCTATCAGAATAAATGTGTTTTACATTCACTATCAGCGAGCCCTGGTGGAGTAGCGGCTGGGTCTGCTGCCTTTGGCTGGCACAGTCTACATACATTCCAGGGACTCAGTTGCTCCAGGACCAGGGACAACAACCAAGAGGAGCAACTATTCAGTTTTGAACTATTTAGTTTTGAAGTGTTTCTTCCTCCTCTGTTCTGTCTTCATTCCTGCCTATGCCCTTCCTTAAAAATAAAAACAAAAAAACAAATCTATCAGGAAGACATCAAAAAGGACCAATGCACTCTATGTCAAAGGAGGCAAACTGATGAAAATAACTTTACTATAAAGCACATAATTCAAAGCAAAAAAAAGTTTTACTTATAGAAAATATACATTATAATTTAAAATAACTTTTCTCAGATTTTTTCTTTTCTGCTGCTAAAACAAAAATAGATATGCTTTATTTACCAGTGATAACTGCTATAGATAAGTGAAACTGTCAGGAAGAAATATATCTCAAACTCATTGCATGGGGTTTAGAGAGATATTTCACATAATGTTAAAGAAAGGTGGTATTTTTGCCATTCTTGTAGAGAGAAAATCCATGTCACTGGAAATAGTGAATTTTTAAAAATTAATTAAAAGGCATGTAACATTTTCTCAATAAACATTTGCTATTAGTTTAATAAACATTACTTATGCTTGCTGAGTTTATCCGTATAATTTCTAAACAGTATAATTATTTCAGCAAACAAGTATGCACACACTTAATATAATTTGATATAATTTCATGTGGTTTTTCCTCTTTTTCTACTTAGTGAAAAAATTGGTCATGACTAACATTTGCTATTGGTATTCTCACTAAATCACTTCTCAATTTAAAATTAATTATTCCCAATAAGACTTCTTTTCTAGACCTAAAGAAAATACTCCTTTTAAAAGGTTTCAAGGTATTTTTTTTTAAGAATCTAGGTCCTTAAATGATCCTTGATATAATTAGTTCTCAACCATGGACCTCCTGGAATCATGAGGAACTTTGTAAGAAACATTCTAGTATAACCAAGGAAAACTCTGAAATGGGATCCTAGGCACCAGTATTGTGAAGCCCCTCCACGTGATTCCACCCCAAATCTGCAAACCTCCTCCACAGGCAAATCTGTGACTTAACAAGGTATATCCCACGCATTGAACTCATGGTATTCCCTGCCATCTTCCACATCGCCACAGAGAAAAGTACAATGCTAAGTGCCGACAGATAGTCACTAACTCTGCTATGAATAGTAGAAACCAATCCCTGTATTTGTATACGGGGGCCAATGGAGACAGAGAGACCCTATGTGCATTAAAAAAGAAAACAACCACATCAGTAAATCTTGTCCACTTGTCATCCTCCTGCATACATGATAAGGCAGTATCACTTCACTTGTTAAGCCTATCTCCATAGCACTTTCACGAAAATATGTTAAACTTATGTTTAGAAATTCAATTGTCTGTAAATAACTTTTTTTGTATTTAAAGAAATTCACTACTCTATCTTATTCAATCTTTCGTTAGCTCTAAATCATTCCATTTCCTTGTGAAAACATACTCACCACTGACAACCTCAAGAGTGAAAGCTTTCCTAACAGCTCCCCCAAGTATTAAATTAACAACTAAATCATGCTCATATAAACTGAGACTAATTTTTTTAGCCAATCTGGGAATTTGTAAAACATTGGGAGTTTCTGTCAAGACTGAATGACTATATTAAGAGAAACATATTGATGTTTCCCATAGTAAAAAGATTTGTTCAAAATAGAGGGAATGCCATTTTCTATTATAATTTTTTTTAAATCCATAATCAATATATTTTAAACATCCCATTAGTACTTACAACGTCATAATTTCAGTAACAGAGGTGCTTATGTAAATAACAAAAGTGGAACAATACAGAAATCCCGCCCTCTCCCAGATAAGTCCTCTTACTTTTTGGAGAGACGGCACATGTGACTGAAATTTCTGATCAACCACTAATGGAAGGGGCTGAAATTGGTATTACGAAGTGTCATGAAGTTGTATCACATGAACGGGTTTGTCATCTCCTCTAAGTGGAGAGGAAGCCACTGCACTGTTTGACATGATGTTCAACTACACTTTAGAGGCACAGTTATAAAAGGAAAAACAGTACAATGAAGTTGTTTAAAAGGGCTATGAGGCCACAGCGTGCTGTCCTGTGGCCTTGATGCTGTGGCAACATCAACAGCTGTATTCAGACAGAGGCCACTGCTTCACGGGGTATTTTAAAAAGAGGTTAGATGTTGTCTCTACTTATTTAAAGAGACGCAAAAAAATTTTAGATTAAATTCCTGCCTCTGCAAATTGCTCTGAGCCTTTGGAGATTCTGAACCACTCTTTGCAACTGCATCCTGCTTAGATGGATATTAAGTGATGGAAAATAACACAATATTTTAGTACCTAAAAGAATAACTCAGTACATGTGAAGAGACAGGTCATTAAATGCGGATATTCAAAGTGATATGAGAGATTCATAAAACAGAAAGTGAAAGTGAAAATACCTAGATTTAAGATACTATCATAACACCATTCTCCAACCCACATGAAGGAAGGAGGCTAGAAATGGAGAGAATGATTTCCACTCAGAAGTCATGGCACAGCAGGATCCATTTCCCATAATAATGAAGACGGAGGCCACAGGGGACGACTGCACGAGGCTCTCCTCGAACGCAGCTATAAGATGTGTCCACTGGGAACATCCTACCAGAATCCTATACATCTCCCTTACTGTGTCAGGATAGCAATGCTAGAGTTTGAAAAAGAAAAGTCTGACAAGAAAATATTAGAGCATATACTACAAAATACATTCAAACAGAACGACATACGAGTGGCTCTTTGATACACGGTACCCTCTTGTACCCACGCAAGTCGGGACATGGCCATGGAAATTTCTTTCCATCATTAAATCAGAGCAATGGCAGCAAAGAGAAAAATGAAGAAATGCAGTGCAGCCAGCCAACAGGTAAGTTTTCTTCAGGGGAAGGAGTTAGAAGAAAGATGAGAAGAGGGGGCTTCCATGTAGAGAGGAGTTTGCCTACAGGGAGAAGATGCACAGAACAGATTGGAGGCCCAGCACAGGCCTGGTGAAGAGCTGGGTGGGTTTCTGCTAGGGCAGCAGAGACACTTTTTGCCTGGAGTGACAGATAAAAGGAAACATCATGAGAGAGATAACGAGTTGGGGGACAGTCACAACTCAGCTTCAAACAAATATCATTTTGGAACTGTGTTTGTTAGGCGATTGGGAAAGTGAGGGAACCTGAGATGGGTTGCCCATTAGGGTTGAGCAATAGGAAGATTAATTTGACAATTAAGGGCAGAAAGAAGCACCAGTAACAGAATCCCACCTGAAATGCAGTCTGCTAGACAGGAAGAAACCAGGTGGCAATGAGCATGAAAGGAAGGGAGTGTGTCAAATGAGAATTTGCAGATTTCTAAAGATACAAATTGTTATAAAAAGTACCAAAGAAATATTGCAAGTACTACCAAGCCAATGAACTCCATCCTGACTGACAGAAGTCACCAAAAGGAGGGTGCATTCTCTGCTACCCTGCCCAACATCCCCACCCTCATGTTAACAACACACCCCACACATAGACATACACACACACACACACACACACACACACAAATATATGCATATGATGCATGCAAATACACATACACAATTTCATAGATCAATGCAGATGCAGGAAAAATATTAAGATGGTCAACTGTGGATCTCATACATAATATGGGACACAGTGGACTCTCACTAAATAATAAATGATTAAATACCAGGACTTCACTATTGTCTTCTCAAAAAGATCCCCTTGTCAAAGGTATTTTGCAGAAGGGAGAAATCGCAGATAAACCTCCATAAAGTAAAAGCAGCATTTCTTCATACATTATTGGTATGTTTGAGTCTTTTACTGTACTATTGAAAAGAATGGGTTCAATTTCCACTGTAACAGCACCCAGAATCCTGAATTTCTCCTGATTACGGAAGGCCAAGTCTATAGATTATATTGTCTATTTCTGTTTTGGCTCAAATTTGTTCTAGTTAATTGGAAGCTGGGGATCTTCCGCCTATAGGAAAGCCGACAGCTACTACAGTCTGAGCCTGTGTACCCCCATGTCTTTCTAAGGCAACGCAAGGTCATTTCAAGAATTAATCATTAGAGCGTCTCTATCCGTGTGTAGAAGCAGTTGGGATAAAGGGAAAGGCAGAGTCAACATTCCCGCCTTGGAGTGACTGTGGAACTAGATCTGTCCAGGGAGGACTGATTCCTCCACCTTTTACATTTGGGATGTGTGTTCCCTGATCATCATTACGACCTACAACAAATATACACTCTGACAGATCTTCTCTTTACTTCAAAGGGTCAGTCAGCTTGGGAGCAGTTTGTCACCACATAAAATATATATTATATGTATTTTCTCTGCATAGTTCACAAGTTCATCGCAGTATCTCACAAATAGCTGGTTTTTAGACCCAACGTTTCTCCCTACTGTAAATACAAAGATGTGAAGTTAGAGATGAACAACTCACTGAAGTCCAAATATTCCATTGCAACTATTTACCCTCCTCTTCTGGAAACACCCAGAGAATGACGCCTTAACTCTGCAAGCATTACTCCCCATTTACAAAATGAGCACAAAGCAATTGAGTTCCCCCACCGTTTTTTAAAATTCACGAGATACCCTCGTCCTCCTCAGTGCAGCTCAGCGAGAGAGATTCTGCAAGGGTCCACTGGCACGCACGGCAGGGAGTCTGAGACAGGGCAAAATGGAATTTCTTTGAGGTTGTAAATCCTGCATCTTTTCTTAGGGCTGATCATCACTCACTCTTGGTGATAATAACTAGGACCTCCAACACTGCATAAAACCTAACATGTAGTGGGCTGTTTTTAGAAGCTCTTTGGTTCTCTAGGGCATACACAGCCTTGAACACAGGAAACTCCATTCCCTAATTCAGATACTCATGGAAAATGACCAGTGGCTAGATTTAAAAAAAAAAAAACAAAAACAGGAATAATCTGCTTATATTTTTTTATACCAGAAACTTCAGTTTTTTTGCTCAATTTGATGCAAAGCAGAATTGCATTAAGGAAAGCATGACCTAATAAAGTCATCTTAAATGTGAAAGAAGCATGTGCCTAGGAAGGTAGTGAAAATGATTCCAGAAAATTGATTTTGCTAATAATACCTGTTAGGTAAGAACAGTAGGGCCGTGATGAAGGTGGCTGTGGTGTGAGGCACATGTGAATGTGTCTGTGTATCGGGGGCATGTGGAGCTGGACGGAACTCTGAGCAGGAACCTGAGTCTGCAACTGCTACTAGATTAAATCTGGCTTTTACTGGGCAAGAAGAATAGGACACATCCCTGGCTAGCTGCTAATTAGAAGAATTACATCAGTCCAAGGAAGTGGCAATAGTCCAACTGATTCCTGCATAACATTCTAAATATAGAAAAAAACTGGCAAATAGGTCAAACTGCCTGCTTTGGCTCTGATCATCTCTGCCCAAGCTGCTGAATCTCTAAAAGCGTCTCTTCTTTAAAGACTAAGAAATGTAAAGAGCAGTCAATTTCAACTCTGAAAGAACACATCACAATTGCCAATCTTTGAAAGCATCGACATTCCAGTAATACATAAGCAAAAATTTGAAGGAGCAAAGCAATTGTCTTACTAAGAAAAGCAGTGACAACAAGAAAGGGGAGGACTTATTTTAAATGTATTCTTTTAGTAGATCTCAAAAGGACACTGCATCTCAGATATGAGAGTCCTGAAGAGAAGGGTCATGAAAAGAAGCATGGAGAACGGTGGGGAAAATAAAAAGTTCAGCCTACGTAATTACAGATCACAATGAAGGCAGTGAGTAGCAGTCAGGATTACGGGGGAAAAAATCAAATCAGCAAAGCAAAAGCTTGAGAAAAGTCTCCCTACACTCAAGGGGAAGAATAAAAAGATGACAATTTAAAAAGAAAAGCTGAATGACAATGAAGGCAAGTACAAGATGGCCAATACGCATTATAGGAACTCCAGAGGAGAGCAGAGAGACACTGAAAAAGAATGACTGAAGGAGAGAGTAATTGAAAACTCTTTAACTGAGAAAAAGCTCTAAAAATACACAATCCATTTACTAGTCTTTTAAAAATTGTCAAAGGATATATTCCTGCCAACCGAAAAACCAAGGGTTCTAATACTAATTTATTAACAGTGATAGGTAAGTCCCAGGCAGTATATCCTGCAACACCCACCTGGGTTCTCCTGGTAGACACTGCCTGGGAAATCATATCACAACTCAGAAGATGGTTTAGTGAGTATGGAACCAAAATAAGCAGAAAAAGGATGGATAAATCAAAACTTATGTGGTCTCTCTTTAAGGTAACTGGTTTATAGCCATTTCAAAATATGTATACATACTGTTGGCTCAGAAATGAGCAAATCCACTGGCAAAAGCTCACCCTAATTTGGGCAATGCTGATACTGGCACCGGTCATGTGGGCTCCCCGAGATGACTTCTTTATGCACCGTGGTCTGACTGACACGCTGATGGGTTATTTATTAGCTATGTTAATTCAATCAACCAGCTCACAATGAAAGTTGAATTTTACTGGCCCAGAAGCATTGTGACACACACAGAATCTACATACTTAACCTTTGACCTATTATGTGTGAATTTTTAATTTACTACAACACTCAGAAGGTAAGCTTACCGCCATTATAACATGTTATTATGGAAAAATCAGTGTAACCTCCTGTACTGATGACTTATTCAAAGAATTTGAAAATTCTGTTAAGAGGGGTGATTAAGTGGATATAGATTTAGACTTCAGTAGCCTTCCAATAAAAATACATATTTCATTTTCAATTTTCAGTGATCCATTAATAAAAAAAAGAGTCCTATATTGAATCACAAAAGAAAGCTCTCAATACCTCTAACCCTTTCAAAACTTAGATTCAGAATTTGCACATGTCCTTCCTTAGACATTTTTTAATGTTTTCTTTATCAAAGGGTACAGTGCTATGGAAAAAATTCAAAACCACAAATAAAAATACTGGGAATACGCATAGAATAAAGAAACATACACAACGAGATGAATTAAAGTTAAGGCAAGCTACTGTTAGAAGCAAATCAGTCACACTGTATATGCTATTTCAAGACCCAGAAGACAAATATCAGGATTCCCATTGCACAGATGAGGAAACTGTGCACAGTGATTTCCTGAAGGTCACAGAGAATAAATGGTGAACATGAGCGATTCTACTACATACCAGAGTTAAATGCTCACACTTCTTGTCAAAATATCATCTGGGCTGCAACAAGATCAAAATCATATTACATAAGCATAATTCCAAGGAGCTGAAATGTAAAAGGGAAAAAAATACTTCAAGACAACAAATACCAATTTTCAATTACTTTACCCTGTGAAAAGAAAAGCAGTTTACATTCCCCTGTATAAAAGACTGGCCCCTTTTACCACACTGATTTACAGTGATACAGATTTGCATTTATGAAAATATTTTTGCCAACACACTTTCCTTGAAAACAAGAAACACTTATTCAGATGGTGACATAGGTTATAAGCTTTTCATTCAAAATTTTAGATTTCTTCTACTCTCAGTCTCGGGGGGTGGGAGGTGGTGGAGCAAAAACAAGAGAAACTAGGTCATATTTAGAAGGCAAAATGAGAGAGGTAGAGGAAGGGTGTAGATTTATTTTCCGATGTCATACATTAATCAAAAAGATTTTTAGAATTGATAAATCTGAAATACTTTGACAATATATGAAGTCATCTTGACGATTAAAATTTCCCCTGGTGGCGTGCCCTGGTGGAGTAGTTGTTTGGTCAGCCACCTCCAGTCAAGCACAGTTCACAGATATCCCAGGGAACCAGGCTTGCCTCCCAGGGAGAGGGAGGGGACAGCCCAGGTGAACATTAGACAAAATGAATGCAGTGGGCATGCCCTGGGGCACAGCAGTTAGAACACCTGCCTCTGAAGGAGCAGGTCACATACCCCTGCGTTCAAATCCTGGGTCCAGGGGAAACCACCAATGTGAAAAACGAAATGAAAATAAAATAAAATGCTTTTTTCTCCTCTCCCTCCCTGCCTGCCTCTGCACCTATGCTCGTCTTCATTCCTGAATATAATTCTGCAATTTTCCTTAAAAAGAAAAAGAGAAGAAAAATTCCTGTGGCCTTGGTTACCTATAATTAAAATACATATTCAGTGGTTCAGACACAAACTTTTAAATAGTAAAGTTGCTGCTTAGTTCACCTGTTATCAGTGGACAAATAAAGTAGTAAGTTCACATTATTGTCAGATTCTGCCATTAAATGACAAAATGGGGACTATCACAAAGCAATGAGATTTTGGGGTTCTCTTCCAGGTTATCAAGACTCCACCTCACCACAGGTCATCATCTAAGCTAGACACACACACACACACACACACACACACACACACACACACACCCTAAAGTTCAGAAGTGCTAGACCTTGTCCAATATTTGCTGAGTAAACAGGGTTACAGATTCAGTTGGGCTAGAGAATCATTTTCTCTCTCTTTTCAGACAGCTTAGTCTCTGAGGTGCTATGCTGGACTTAGACAAAGGGATCTTAAAGACAATTCCTTCTCTAGAGATTGGTTCAATCACCCTGAGTAACCATTTTATTCTTGACTTTTCAACCTGATAATCCTTTTACATAGTGGTATCTTCAAAGTCTCTCTTTTACATCATAATCAGTGAAACCTACATATTATGATGACTAAGAAAAGATTTTACTCTGTAAAGGCCAGCTGATAACCAGAAAGCTCTTTTGAACTTTAGAAACAAGATTTGGGATTCGCAAAGGTTAAAATGAGCTCCATTCAAATCATAATTATGCTCAGTCAGTTGAAGTAGACAAATGAGTTCTCATTCTTGAGAAGGTTTTTCAAAAAAAACCTACAATGAATAGATTAAAGCTCACAAAAGGGATAAAAATATTAGGAAGCTGATGAAAAACTGATATATTTTGGGTTTCTAAGGCCTATATTTCTCTAAAAGTTATAAATACAATTTATAGGGCAGGTATTCAATTTATATTTAACAAACTTTTCCAGGCTTTGTGGAAACTTAGTTTTCTGACCCAAATTGACAATGGAGAAACAACTGGATTTTGCATAAACCAATGAACAGCTATCAGTCACATCATAAATGTTCAAATATAACTAACCTGGAGTGGTTATATGAAAGCAAGATATTGGAATTAAGCTGAGTTTGTTTTGGTGGAATTTAGCTAGTACTTTTCTCTACTGCTCTGGGGTGGGGGTGATATATCTGAAATTAATCTTTTGGAGCTTTCCAAACACACAGAAAACTCTCAAACACCGTTTCATGATAGAATGCAGATAGCTCACATAGAGAGGAGTTGGATTACTTAAATCCACAAAAAAGGTCTCACTCACTCAAAGTAACACTGCTTCCCCATGAGCCGGCCAGGTCTGGTGACTGGGAGCTGGGGGGACAGCAGTGGGACAAAGGGTAACTTAAAGTCATGCACACTTGCATCCATCTGGAAAACTTCTGAAAAGCCATTTGAGTTCCAGAGCTCCAGTAGAATCAGCTGAGGACTCTGCTAGAGCTACACTGCCTTTAACTCTCCCCTAGACAACCCTGCTCCCTCCATGGCCCCCAGAGCCAATCCCCAGCTTGCACCTAACAAATGTTTGCTGTGCAGTCTGCCTCCTATGAAACTCAACTTATGAAGGTCACTTAAAAAATTTTTTTTAAAACATTACACTCTCCAGGCTAGACAACCGAAATGACACTTTAAGCAATATTTAGTTTCCAAACATTTCTCAGTTTTGTTTAAGATTGTAAAAATACAATTCAACCTCACTCATTTTTTCCCTGAAAAGACAACATTTTCAAAAACAGCGTAGCAGTAACTCCATTTCACAGCTGCTGTGTTCTTCTTGTATTTCAGTGGTGGGCAGACTGACCATATGTTACACCTAACTGAGGCTACGCCGCATATGCAGCTAAAAAGAGCCTCTGTCCTTATTGACTTTGTCATATTCTTATCCACAGCAACATCCTGAAAAGCTTCTAAAAAATCTATTCTCAGAGTCCATTTATTTTATTCTTTTTTTAAACTTAAGTATAATTGACATTCATTATATTACTTTCAGATGGGCAACACAATGATTTGCCATTTATATACATTGCCAAGTGATTAAATAATAAATCTATTTCTCTTATTAGCAGTTTTTCATATCTCTAATATTAATAATGATATGATATTGCAATACGATTTGACTATGGACTCCGTGTGATAGATTACATCCCCATATTTGTTTCATAACCAGAAATGTGAACCTCTTTTTATTATTTAAGGAAAGTTGAAAATGAGTAGGCAGGCAGGTAGGAGAAGAGAGGAGGAAGAAACATTTTTATCTATTTTATGTAGTTGTGCATTTTGGTTTTACCCCTCAACCCCAGGTCTTGAACCTGGGTCCTTGAAATGTATGTGGATTCTATCAAGAGGCCACCAGGGTGCGCCAGAGATGTGACCTTCTTAATCGTGCACTTCCTTCTTCCATCTTCTCTCCCCTCTCCGCTCTGGTAACTACCAATCTGTGCTCTGTATAAATTTAAACACATCCATTTAAAAGGAAACCACTTAGAGGGGAAAACAACTGTCTTGCCTTACCCCAGTGCCTATAGAAATGCCAAGCAAATTACTGACCCCCAATGCACATATTTGCTGAATGAGGGAAGCTCTGAAATTCAGTTTTC
This sequence comes from Solenodon paradoxus, assembly GCA_004363575.1. NCBI lineage: Eukaryota > Metazoa > Chordata > Mammalia > Eulipotyphla > Solenodontidae > Solenodon > Solenodon paradoxus. Next base: position 201,987 of record RJWH01001030.1, read on the forward strand.
ACACTATAAGGGTAGGTTACTTTCCTGAAAAAGGAGAACATTCACTAAGCTGTCTTAAAATATCAGTTGTGATTACTGTAAGATGTATATATTTTAAAAACAAAGCTTGCCCCAACAGATGTGCTCTGCTGATGAGAAGTGGCAGGAGGCCATCTCAGTAACACAGTCGTATCACCCATAATGTACCATAGGGGCACATTTTGATGGTAAAAGTTAAAAAAATAAATACTGATTTATTTATTTTTTACTGTAGTCACAAGTACAGTAGCAAAGTTGGCCACTGCAAGAAATGGCTGTCTATAAATTGTTTGTTATGAGCCACTGTTTTAAATGGCCATGAAGCAGGTGTCTGGTAGACTTGTACAAAGCTAAGAGGTTCATAAAAAATATAAATGAACAATACAGCTCTCTCTTAGACCTTATAATTTAAGATCTGACAAGATACAAGGCTTTACTTTTAATTTGAAGAATACACTAAAATGTACCAGCCACTACTATAGAGATAATTACACACAGTCTATCAATTTGTGAAAATTAAGACAGCCTGTTGTATTATTATTATGATTAAGGCTAGTCATAAAAAGGCAAAAGCTGTATGACTAACACTTCAAGTTTACTCAATGTCACCAGAAGCAGAAGCAGAAGCAGAACTTTGTTTCTCATGAAGCTTGTGTCCTGAGAAAAAGAGCAGAGAATGATGCTCCCTTAAATGTATACGGCCACTGGGTGAATTAAATCAGTGATTTCTGGTAGCAGGTGCAGTGGTAGTTGGCACCAAATTCTCCAAACGACTACATGAAATCTTATTTCTAAACCGTGGGGAAAGGACTGCTTACCACACAATGCATTTACCTGGCCACATTCAAGCATCCAGTAGGTGACTGCTTCCAATTAGACAGGAAAATTACAAGAGTGAAATACAGAGATTTTCGTAAGGAATGAGACAAGGCGAAATCCCAGGTTGGTGGAAGAAACTATCCTATCCCAGGTTACCTACATATCATTTCTTGCCTGCTTCCCAACTCTGTTATATGCAGAAAAAAACACTGAAAGTAAAATAGAACAGAATATCTCTTCCTACCCTACTTGTCAAACTTTCAAACTCTATTCTGTACCACGAAGCCTTCTCAAACACAGCTGGATGGAAGTTGTCATCAAGACTATACTGGTCACAGATTTCACCCAGCACAGTCAGGGAGGCCGGCACCTCAATCACTGACCTGTGGGTGAATCTCCCCATCCACTCTGTGACTCAGTCTCCCACCAGACCTGTCTCATGAGATTACTGTCAGATTAAAGGAAATATGGTATTTCCCCCTCATCCAAGGCAGGAGAAAGTTCCAAGACTTTCAGTGGGGGCCTGAAATGGTGAACCCGACCTATACTCTGATTTTTCCTATACATGCCTATCTATAATAAAGTCTTAACTTACAAATTAGGCACAATACAAGTAACGATAGTAAAAATAGAATGATTATAACAAGACACTAATTGACAAAACATCATGTGAATGTGTGTAATAACTGTGCGTAACAATTTTGAACTGCGGTTTGCAGCCCGCAACTAAAATCACAGAGAGAAAACTGTGGATAAAGGGCAATGAGTGCAACCTACTCAAAGGCTAACAGTGCCTAATACAAACTGGCTGCCGATGCAGAGTAACAGCACGTAGTGGAAAAGGAAATGGATGTATCAGGCACTGTGTCAATGAGTGGGACTTTCAAAAATGAAATAGATATGGTTTGTGGACTTTGAAAGCTTACATTCTCCTGGGAAAGCTAAGCAAGGAAATTAAATAAATGAATACATATAGGAAAACACTCCTGCAATATACAAGAAGTGGAGACAGTGAACAGCGCAAGCCAGAACCTCTACAGGGGTGGTCAAGGAGGGGATGATGCAGAAAGCAATACATGAGCTGGACCTTAAAGAATGAGTACGCTCTTATAATGTGGCTGGGACCAGAAAGTCAAGTATTAGAAGAGAAGAGGGCCCAGCCTAGATCCAGAGGAGTTAAAGACAGGTGCTCAGAGCCACGCAGGGCCTGACTAGACCCTTGGGTAACTGTGGATGGGACCAGGCAGCCAAGGGCTCCTGGGGTTGTTCTCTGAATTTGTGCTTCATCCACTAGGTCACTTTAGTTAAATCTAATCATTGCACACCTTTTCTCAGTTATAATTTTTAATAGAACCCAATAAATGTACACATATCTATAAAATATATACAGTGCCATTTCACTAATAGATTTCCTATATAGGTCTGCTGTGGGCAGGTGCATTCACTATGCAGATACTTCACTATGCCTCAATGTCCTCATCTACAAAAGAGAAATAATAGTGTCTTTTTCATAGGGGTGTTAGGAAGATTAAAATGAGTTCATATAACCAATGCAATATATTTAGAACAATGCCCAGAATCTTGTGAGTTCTAAATAAAAGCTAGTTATTATGATTATATTGCAAAATAGATCCCAAAACAGAACATTTTAAATAATTTTAAAATGTGAAGTAAAATATCTCTTAAGATGTGTTATTGTACTAAGGGCACAGAAAGTTTTGATATCACAAAATATTAAAATCAATAACTTTAGCAAGAGAAATGTGATGGAACATGCTTAGAGGATTTTTTATTATCATGGGTTACTTGGTGAGGAAGTAATTCATGGCCCTGTTCTAAATTCTGCTTATCATTATACTAGATGAACATTACATTCCAACAATCATTCAGGCAGTGAAGAAGCTCAAAAAGAATGACCTTCCTGCGTGTTATCAACCAAGTAGTGAAACTACTTTTCATTTCTATCCAATTGTTTTTCAGTAACTTTTTTGGTTGTTTCATCCACTAAATTTTCGTTTTTTTCTGCTTTCATTCCATTCTTAGTATTAATTGAAAAATAGTGAAATTTTAATATATTGTAAGGCACTGAAAATTTTATCATTTGAAAGACTTTAAAGTTTATAAAATTCTGCCTCTGAGTTTTCTAAATGAATAAAGATATTTCCTAGGAAACAAAATCTTAAATGAATACAGCCTTTTCCAAGCTCACAGTTTTAAATGTTTTCCACATTGTAGAAGTTTATTTTAAAGATCACTTATGTTTTCACTCATTTCTGTAACAGTGAGAAACATCAAATGCAATTTTTCAAAAACTTTGCAGGAAATCTAGTGACACTCACCTGTCATAGCAGAAAAAGGTCAGCAAGCTTGGAATAATCTTCTTGGGGAAAAAAATGTGATATTCAACTTTACATCTGACAACTCTTTAAGTTATTTTGCCTAAGATACCTAGAGAATCTCTACATGGTTCAAAAAATGTTCATGATCATTTCTCAACTCATCACAAAATACAGTCGAGTCTACAATAATGTAACAGTTCTGTTCTTTTATAAAATAAGCTATATCAATGCAACATGCTACTCTCAGTGTCTAGTCTGAGGTTCCTAACTTTGAAAGAGTCAGTCATAAGTGACGGAGAAACAAACGTCATGTGAAGTGGTTTCTCATTAATCATGTCCTGGAAAACTCTTTATTCCCATCAAAATGGGTGTTCCATCAGTGATTCCAATCACATAGTGCTATTATTTACAGTTGAAATTTATCTTCTCTAGTATAGTTTTCTCTTAATGGCTCATCAAAAGAAAAAGGCAGTACCTGTGGCACTTTTACATATGGGCCCTAAAACTTTGACACTCTTTCCATCTAGAGGTGAGGTCTGTGGTCCCCTCCCTTCAAATTCAAACACGTTTGTGATGGCTTCAATCTACACCGCATGACAGACTTCTCAGGATGTTGTTAAATTCAATCTTCTGTCTGGTTTCTCTTAGAATACTCACACTTCATAGGCTCCATTTTGGGATGCTTCCTCTAAGAAGTTAGTTGTCATGCTGTGAGCTAAATATATACTAGCTAAAATATACAGGAGGGCACGTGTAGGTGCTTCTGGTATACCAGCTGTCAGTGAAGAAACTTCCAGAGGATTCCAGACCTAACCATCCTTGTCCCTTCGAGCATTCAAGTCTTCCTGGCCAAAGTCTCAGACATCATGGATCAGAGAAAGCCCTTCCACACACTGCTGAATTTGTGTCCCCTAGAATCCAAAGAGTATAATAAAAATGATAGTGTCTTATTCCACTAAATGCGGATCTGAGTAAATGTTTATGTGTCTCAAATATAGAATACAATTGAACAAATAATCCAAGCTCTGAAATGTTCAAATGTCTGTATTGATTAAAATCTAACTGTTGGGCAAACTTCCCCTGTGGTCTAATTTGTTTTAATAGTTATTCCTTCAACATTTCAAAAGTATTTCCTGTTTTCCAATAATATTTGCAATAAAGAAATACATTTCAACTGACTACCATAATTTTTGTGACATTATTTTGGCCACTTTTACCAAGAAAAGAGAAGTAAATTTTTCTTCATCTGGTATATGATCAAATATCTTCTGGTCTAAAGAAATAATAGATAATCTTCTAAGTACTTATCAAAATTAGTGAAATTTCATAAACTATTGAACTAATTTTAAATTTTGAGAAAAAATAGACATCTATCATAATGTTCTGGAGGATATTTTTATTGTGGAAACTGTAACATACATAGTCAGAAATATATAATTAACCCTTATATATCCATCACCCAAATTAAAAAATCATTAACACAGGGCCCAGACTTCCCCATATATATATATATCCATTTCCCCTATATGCTCACTCAGCTAGTATTCATTGAGAGGAAAGAAAAAAGGTAAGAATGATTACAGACGGGCAAGAAGAGAGACAAGGAAAAAAGTATTTTTAATTCTCTTTCACTTTGGTTTTTCACACTAGTCCCAGGTCACAAACCAGGGTCATTGGGTTTTACATGGTTTGCATGCCAGTGTCTTAGCCATCTGAGCCACCAGGGTGGTGGTGGCATTTTGATGCTGATCCCAGACATTGTATCATTTCCATAGCATTTCTACATGTATCTCTAACACAGGGACCAGCAAATGATAGCCTAAAGTCAAATCCAGTCTGCCCTCCACTTTCATAGTTTTATTGGAACACAGTCACAATCATTATTTAATAAACTGTCTAGAGTTGCTTCTACCAGTGGAGTTGAGTGGGAAACTTATATCCTATAGCCTATGGAAAACCCTCACATTTGTACTAGCTGGCCCTTTTCAGAAAAGCTTGCCTACCCTTGTCCTAAAAGACAAATATTCTCCACAAAAATGACAGAAGATGCCATTATAGCCATTATATCTCCATACTTAAATTAGGTAATATGATCAGACAATAACCTTCAGACTATTACTAGGTGACAGTCTTAATATAAACTAAGGGTAGGATGTATTGTTAATTGTAGTCAAAATAAGACCACTAAAAAAGGGTGGACTGATTTCCTGTCAAACCTGATTTGTTATTGTTTTTCTTCAAAATCTGAAGACAGGGAGTGTGTGCTCAGACCCAGATCTTTCTGCCATGTTATTGTATTTTCATCTGCGGTTGCCTTAGGATTGACTTCAATGTACCATTTGTTTCCAGGAATACTTATGAACCATGTGCCCATTTTATACATATCACTTGAGACAAAAACCTCACTTAACAGTCTGCTGAAAGCCCTCTCAGTTTTCAACCTCATTTCTAGGCTAATTCATGTACTCGGGATGGCCCTCCCATAACCTTGAGTTGACTTATGTTTCCTACATCAAATAAAGCTTACTTTAATATCTTCTATTATTTTATGATACACAGTTAAACATTTGATGAAACTTGGTGCAGATATATGGATAATCTTATAGGATATTCTAAATCTTTTTAAATATTTTAAATAATTCACAAAAAGATGATTTCCCTAAGAAATCTTATTGCAAAACCCACCTTGAAGGCTTACAGAGGAATTTTATCACTCTATTTGTACTTACAACATCTGCATTGCTTGAGCAAAGAGATCAATACATTCATAAGCTACAGCAAGTGTTGCAAATTTGATCTGAATTATTTTGTGGCTGGATATAAGTAATCTTATTTTTCACTCTTCAAAAATGCCACCATCTCTTAGGAATCACATGATCTGTGTGATTATATATTCTGCTGGACCAAGTATGGAAAGCCCCAAGTATATTCTTATATATACTCTATGATTATCAAAGCTGATACTCAAATGCTCTTCTAAAGTCCAAAGTTTAATGTCTGAATACAAAGCTACAGATATAGAGTTTCATTACTACTAGGTTGAATGAAAAAGCCCATTATTCGTTAAAAAGAAAAATGATTCCTTAAGTATCTATGGTGTATTACACACAGATGAATAAAATTCAGCCCCTAAAGTTTAGTATAACTTTACAAAAAAAGCAAACTACTAATTGCAACTTAAAAAAATAAATGTCATTTTAAGTACTGGTTTGAAATATGAGTGATTCATTCTACTAAGTGGAATGATAAGAAAAATTTCCAGTTTTAATCACACCTAAAAAGGGTTTAAAAGATTACAGAGGAGTTCATCAGTTTGATACAGAGGATAGGCAAATTTGTCTTAGAAAAAATGCATTATCAAAAGCACAGAGTTGTGAAAAATTCATGGCATGTTTTTGTGGTCAGAGTATACAGTACATAGTGGATAGTGGTGAGGAATGAAACTGGAAAAGCAAATTGAGACTAAATGACATCATCAAGGAGTTTGTACTTTGTCTTAACGTACCAAGGAATGGCCATCAACTTAGGGGAACAATAGAAATGAGGGTTTTAGAAACAGACTTCAAACACTAATGGTGAAGTGGCTTAGGGTAGGGGAAGGTGGTCAGATCATTTTCTCAGTATCTGGTAGTAAGTACAGGACCCTATCTTGAATATATGACATGACTGCTTTTCTTTGTCTATAAATCACGTTGACAAACAATACAATTATTTTAAGTGCTTTGCTGAGAAATGGAATTCCCACCCCACTGTGAGGGGAGCCATTCTGGTATGGAAGAAGGATATAAACTCTAATTCCCAAGACCAGAAACTAGCTCACTCTGATTTCCCAGGGAGGCCTTCTTAATCCGTCAATACAACCTTAGCTCCCTTTATTTGAGTGAAAATCTGTTTCCCACAGAAAACAATACTTTAAATTTAACTATGCTTGGAAAGACATTTTAAAAGAAGCTGGTATGACTGTGTTCAATAGTTAAGTAAGCCTTTAAATCATTCCAAATTGAGCCTAATATAAAAGGTCAAATATTTAAGAAGTCATGATCATCTATTGGGCAAATATTTACACAAATTCCCAAACAACCAATATTTATTTAGACAACCATAATTGTCATTTCCAAGAGATTAGTCAATGCAAATACATGCTAACTGGAAATAGGAAAAAAATGACTCCAGAGGAAAAAGCTCTTATTATGGAAAATGTTCTAGTTTTTCACTGCCTGAAGTTTAATATACCAAAAATGAACTATTTACTAATTTTTTTTAAGTTTCATTATAAACTATACTTGCACCAGAACCAAAAAACACCTTCTCCCAAATAGGTGTTAAAAGTTAGGGTGCAGGTATGCAGATTTGACAGTGCTCCACTGCCTACACCAGGAAGGAAATCTGGAGAGTTTTCAATGCTGTACCTTGGAGGTATTCTTCGTACAGGTCAATAAAAAGAGATCAAGAAACCCAGGCAGCTACAATAAACACACTTTTATCTTTCACTAGCACAGATTTTATTTAGCAGCATCAGACATATTCTTGCTAGGTATCTTTGGCTTCAAACACTGAAAAAAAGCAGCTGATTAGCTTAATTAAACACAGCCTCCAATGACATTTCTAAACACCCCCTATTAGAAAGTTCCAGAAAACAGTAACAGCACTTAAGATTGTCTTCAGCAGTTAAAATATGTCTGCAAACAACTTTCCCTCTGTAACGAGCAGCAGTCCATATTCTGAATCTCGGTAAAACACATGCACACGTGTGCACGCATGTTCATGTGTGCGCACACGCCCGCCCGCAGGAATCACTGTTGAGCCAGGTTGCATTTCCCTTAAAAGGAAAGTGCAAAGATGAGAATGGAGAGGTCTCCATTGAGGAATAACTCTGGCTCTTGCATAATAAACTGCTGTTTACCTTTTGGATTCTATTTATGCCGCATGCACATTGTTCATCATTATTAAATGATCCTTTTTTATCTTTCTATGACAGTTACATATTTTAACAGGTGACAGTTTGCCTTTATAAGCAGCAAAACACTGGTTTATTAGTATGCTTGTGTGGCATAAAATAGAGTTCATTTTTTACTGAAATAACTGGAGGAAAGAAACATCAATTGTGCATGTTCTGAATAGCTCAATGGGTATAGAAGGTACCAGCAATAAATTAAGATACGTTTACTTTATTTATGAGTCTTAGGTATTCCTTCACAGTTGCTACTGTGTATGAATTTTAAGTGGCCCTTTGATGGGCAAGTCCATGTGAAGCAGCATCATAAACTCTTACATAGTTTCACAATTAATTGCTTCTCTGCAGTAAACTCAAGGGAGGAGTGCAATTCTACCACTCAGAAGATGCTCCCTGTCTCCAGAACAGAGCAGTGCAGGCTGCCTTAGGGGAAAAATAGGGAAAAGGAGGGAGAGAAGGAGAGAGAGGGAGAGGAAGGGAGGGAGATAGGGGAGAGGGGAGATGGCAAGAGAGAAGATAGATAACAGTGAGTCAGGGAAAGGGCAAAATAAGTTCTTTATAGGATTTAAACTAATAAACCCAATCCAAATCATTCTGAAACAGCTAGCAGTGTCTTCAGTGTCTTCTTGAAATAAGGGTCTGGGGTAATTCCTCAATCTGTGAACAAATATCATGACCCCTGGGGTACCCAAAAGAAGACACCATTTCTAACAAACAGCATTTGAGAATCACAACTGCCACGTCTCCACATGCCATTGTGCAGCTTTATATTTCATACTAGACATACATAAGTCAAATCCCACCTGTGGATAATACTTTGCTGCACGTACTTTGGGGAGGAGGCAAACAGCCGGTCCAGCACAGAATGCTACCATCCAGCACTGCCAGCCAAGCAGTTAGTAGACCACTTCCACAGCTGCTCATAGTAAGCACCTTGTTGGGTAAAAGATGGTCCTCTGGAATGATGACGCATGTCAGAGGTGGCCACAGTGCGCAGGTGTGGTGTCAGCCTCAGATAATAGGCCTGGCTGGTGGTTCAGTTATTTGTTTCTCACCTGACAAGTGAACTATTCTCTCTGCATTTTTCCAGGAGATATAATTCCAGTTGTCACTCTGAAGGTAAAACTCACTCAGGAATAACGTGGCCAAGAGCCACATGGTTGTGATTTCATACTCAGGGGTCAGAGACTTGGCAAATCACTGTCAAAAAGGGAAACTTTCATTTTTTCAATTAAATCTTGAGGCATGGTGTGCCCTGGTGGAGTAGTAGTCAGATCAGCAGCCTTCCACTGGCACAGTCCACATACATCCCAGCGAACCCTCTCCACATGCCAGGACCAGGAAAACAACCAAGATGAACAACTTACAAAACTGAGTGTTTCTTCCTCCTCCCCCTTCCTGTTTGCCTGCCTCTGCTCACCTTCATTCCTACCTGTATCTTTCCTTTAAAAAAAAAAATCTTGAGGACCATTGCTTATTTATATACTAGTATGGGCTTAGGAAAAAGAAATTTTAAGAATTGCGTCTTCTCCGGTAAGTCAAAATGGCAAAAATAAAATGCCAACACCAGAGAAGCTGTCTCCCTTCTGCATGTGCCCCGCTGTGCCTCCTGCCTTCCTCAGCTCATCCACCTTTTCACTAGCGTCCCCACACAGGCCCGGAGGACATGTCTTATACATGTTTTCATTATAGCACTTAAAAAAAAAAAAAAAAAAAAAAGATCAGTCAGCTCTTTGCACTCTTCTCTCACTAAAGTTGCTTCTGCCCTTTGAAAATAAGAAAGCCCTTGAGTGATTTTATATTTTCAAAGGGTAAAAGTGGTAAAGAGCAATTCTCTATTTCAGAGAGGAGGGGAAAAAGTAAATCAGGCTGCCTAAAGTGTTTTCAGAAAAGGTAAAAATGAACTCCAAGGTGACGGTGAGCAGTTAGAGCACCTCGAGAAATCCATCCAGCACTCCAGAGTCCATGGCTGGAAAACACAATGTGAGACTTCAGCTTCCAGTCCAATCGTGGTGGTGTTTGCCTGCGGTGGAACCCAATCTTTTCCAGACGACTATCGCATCTGAACATCCAGCATTCACTACTACCCCAGACAACAGTAAAATACATGTGCACTCCCTACCTGGCCATCCTTACCACCCACTGCTCACCACCAGTCAGATGCTCAACCTTCTCTGAAGGCCTGTCCTTGGTGTGGTGGTCCTTTTCTTTCCAGAAGTTCAGTCTCTTCTCCAGTGCACTGCTGTGCTTCTCTGCACACCCTCCACCCACTATCAGAAATTACTTTAGTGAAAGAATTGAGTTTAGAACTTAACATTCCAGAGTCAACCAACAGTTCACTCTCCCAGAGATGTGTTTTCCTTTCTTCACAGACTAGAAGGCTTTATCTTCACTGAAATGCACAGCCCTAGGCCAGTCAGTCAGAGCACATCTTAGGGGAAGGGGTCTAGCTCTTACTTGTTTGGCCTGGAATGCCCAGTCTCCCAATATTTGCTACTTAAAATTCATCACTCTATTCAGTTAGCACTCTCACTGCTCAAACTCTCATTTCTAAGACTGAGGAGTTCTTGCCTGCTGCCAGAGCACTGAGGTCTCACTCCCTGCGTTTCTCACAGGTCCTTGAAAGTATATTCAGGCACCTTCCTCCCTAGTCGGTAAAATCCTTGATGACAGTTATAATAACTGTAATTCCAAGATCCCAGTTCCAGCACAGGGATACAAACACAGTAGCAGTGATAATAAACATAGATAAAATCACATGTATCAGGATTATTTTAAGTATTTATATATCTGTGTTACATATAAAAGCATAACTATGCATATACATTTAAGTATTCATATATATATATAATTTACTTAATCCTAAGAATATTCCTAAATGGTAGATTCTATTGTTTGCTCCCATTTTACAGATGAGAAAACTGAAACAGAGGTTAAGTAAGTTTCCTATGGTTGCACAGTCAATAAAAGCCAAAAAGTAAATCTAACTCAAGTAGTCTGATTCAAGAGACTATAGGCTTTACTACTATCCTTTATTGCCTCTTTAAAAATAATATCTGCAAAAAATATATATACATATTCAATAAATGTTTGGGGAAAGGATTTTTGTTTAAATGCTGATCCATCACTTATAATCAATATGGCCAGGGGGAAGTTAGCTAATACCTTCCTATTTTATTTTCTTCTCTGAAATCTGTTTTCTCCCTTTGAGAACTAAATAAAAGCTAGCACTGTACGTGGATGTGTTAAGTACGTGTTAATGCTTCTTCTGGAACATTCGTCAAAAGGGTTAATTCTCTTAGTGAGTCCAAGCATTAAAATCCCAGTTAGAAATGCAGGTTATTAATTTTACCCGAGGTGATTACTTGGCCTATAATTAATATTACCAACTATTATTAGTTCTTACATCAACGCATGCACAATCTTTGCCCAAAGCAAGGTCAGTCACACATAACAGGACGCCAGGCAGAGGGCACACAGCTTTCCTGCGGTTGGAGAGGGAGTGTCAGACCCTGAGCTGCAAGGACCGTGAGAATGAGGGTCCAGGCATCAACCAGCAGAGCAGATTCCAACTGACCAGACCCATAGAGTAAGTTCCCTGTCATTCCATGCTCACTGTTGAGACTTCCAAAGGGGAAGACAAGATTGGGGTTTAGGGACATTAATGTGTTAGAAAAAAACAACAACCGTAATCTATAAATTGCTGCTACCAGAAATAAACAAAAACAAACAAAAAAAACCAAAAAGATGAACTTCAACACATTTTTGCTTCAGGCAGTCACCACCTTAATTACAGTCATTCCTGGTGACTAATTCAGTGGCTGGGAAATCTACTTTGGAAAAGCAACTATATACCTGGCTCTAAAAGACTGCTATATTCACAGAGCCCTGGCCACTCCCGTGCTCCTCTTTCACACACGTGGGGAAGGCACCTTTATCAGAGAGAAGATGTGCTGGAGCTGGACTGACCTGTGCTCAAGTCTACTCCTCCACTAATTGGAAGCATGAACTCGGGCAACTGTGTTTGAGTTTTAACTTCCTTATCTGTAAAACAATTAATAATGCCTACCTTATAGGGGTGTTACAGAATTAAAGCATGTACATGTGACCCATCCAGCATAACGAGTGCCACGTAACAGACATTCACAAAATTATAATTACCAAGAGTTCAGTTAACACACAAATATTCATTATGTTTGCTAACTACTCATTCATTCATCTATTAATTTATTCCCTGAACTACTAAAACGTGCCAAATAACAAGAACACAAAGATTCAGAAAACAACAAACCTTGTCATCAAGGTGTTTTATGAGGAAAAATAAGCAGACATTCAACTCACTACACAGATGACTACCAGCTATTAAACTTGAATACTGTTACATATATTCATACACAGGAGAAAACACTTCGTAGGAAGGGAATTGAAGAAGCCATCATTTGGAAGCGAGTTCCTTAGCTCGGAGAGATGGTGCTGGGAGAGGAATGGATAAATTAAAATCTTCATGTGAAGTCACAGCTTGCCAAACAATATGATCTTCAGTTTTTTCTTTTCTGCCTCTTAATTACTGCAGATACATTTTATCAATAAATCAGTATGAGAAGGTGGGGACTTGGCAAAGACTAATTGCTTTAATCTTAATTAATTTCGCCTATGAAAATATCATATAATTGTTTGTGTCTACCCAATTCCAAGAAAAGACAAAATGCAAACTATAATAAGTATGTGACAATGCCACACCTTTTAGTTACTAGATACAAGACTTCAGACATATACATGTAAAAACAATAAACATGATAATGCAGTATATACAGTATATACAGATGTTGATTTATAATAATGCATACTTTACATTTAAAATTTAAACAAAATTCTAAATAAATGTATCTCAACTTATCTAAGTCTATAATAATCAGAAAAGCTTATATTAGCTAACATATGATTCATGCTGATGCCAAGATAAAGCCCATATATAGCAACATACCAGAAATATGAAAATTGTCTTTCAAAAATAACTGTCTTGGGAGAGTTAAATTTTTTTTTTTTTAAGAGGAAGGCAGGCAGGAATGAAGGCAGAAGGGTAGCAGGCAAGAAGTCAGACACAGGAGGAGGAAGTATTTTATTTACCTAGTTGTTCATTTCAGTTGTTCTCTTTATACCTGGGTCAAGAACCTGAGTGCCGGGGCTGTATGTGGATGGCATCACAGGCACAGGTTAACACCGGACCCACTGAGGCATGCTTAAATGAGACAGTATATTGTAGTCTTTGCTTGGGTTTTTTTTTTTTTTTTTTTTTTTGCCAGCCCTAGTCCCAGGTCTTGAACCCGGGCCCATAGTTTTCATAGCCTATGCTTTAGCTGCCTGAGCCAGAGAGGCATAGCATTGTTTATTTTTAAATCTCTCTTCTGAACCTCAAAGTAGTAATTCAATCATAAACCACAGTCATATTAAGACATTTTTTTTAAAATGATTTTGGTACGCCCTGGTAGAGTGGCGTTAGGTTAGCTTCTGCCAGTGTGCAGAGTCCATGCACATCCCAAGGAGCGAGGTTTGTGTCCCGGGTCCAGGGGAGGACAACCAATGTAAACTAAATAAAAATAAAATCGAATGCTCTTCCTTCCTCTGTCTTCCTGCCCACCTGCCTTCCTACTCACTTTCATTCCTGCCTGTACCTTTCCTTTGAAAACAAAAACAATTTTGGTTTTTGGTATCCTTCAATTAAGACAAAGCAAGGCTAGGAAACTTTTCTCAAGATCTTGCCACTAGTGGTCTTGGGTCCTACAAAGGGTTAGTTCAGTAGCTGAGGCCAGTTGTTGAAAAAATAACAAATGTGATACTTTCATGTTATCAAAGCACTGAGGATCATGAACAGAGATCCTCAGAATCTGCTACCAAGGAAGTGAATATTCTGAAATGACAGAATAGCAGCACTAAAGTACTTGGGTACTTGATCCTCCTTCCAAAAGCTGAAGAACAGGAGGGAGCAGCAGAATTATGCAGACCCACAAGGGTGCCATGAGGCATATGTCTTCTACCTAGAGAACTTTCAGGGAGAAGTTACTTTTGGATATCTATTGGGGATGTCTCCCTCTTTAATACTTTCCTCCATTTGCTTACAGTTCTTACAATAAACACATTTTTAAAATTCAGGAAAAAAAAATAAATAACTTGCATCTGAAAGAGTTATTTGAAGATACAAATGAAACTCCTCTGAGTTTCAGAATTGTGTTAACCTACTCGTATCGTAACTCTCAGGCTGGACAACAGAGGGCCAGGTCCTAACCATGCTGCTTTCAGTTCCACTGGCTTGGTGACTCAGCTTTCAGAGGGGATCCTTCCTGAAGCTTCCAGCAGTAAATTGTCGGGTGAAACAGATACTGAAAATCCACCTTCATGATTTTCACCGGCGTCTCCATACTACTCCTTTGACATGCCCTCTAAACCTGTAATCATCTTAGATATGTTTTCCAGGGTCATCCCCTGAGCAAAAACTTATTTGCTGCTGGTACCCTGCATCCCTCTCTTTTTCCCAGAGTTGTCTCTTTTTTGAACCCTGAACTTAATACCCAGGACCTTTCAAATCTCCTCTGACTACACAAATTCCAACTCTATAGCCTTATTCAATTAAAAGTGCCACCATATTTTCTTTCTAATAAACTTTTCTCACCATGAAACCTTTGGATACTTAGACCAAGTTTTTTTTTAGCTAAATTAAACAATTGCAATGACAGCTGATAGGTGGACATGTGTTATTATCATTCCATAGGTTTTGTGTTTTAGGTGAAACAACACAACATTACCCAAACAAATTATATAACCAAATGATGGAATTGAGGAAACATTTATAAGTTCGCTGGGAAGATTTTGTTTTTTTGCTTGCTTGGTTTTTGCATTTACAACTTCCTGGAAACCTAACGTCTCGCAAATATAGCCCTGTGCTAGTTGTTAAGAAGAGAGAGCAGAATAGAGAACTGTCTCTGACTGCAGGTGGAGAAGCTCGAGAGATTTATTAAAAAGAATTAAAATATGGTCTGAATGGTACCATAACAAGTGATGTCAAGGAACAGAAATATAGCTTTCATAATAAATTAATGTCTAGGAGTGGGGAAGATTCATGGTCCATAAAAATAGTTCTGTTTAACAAGGGGTATGATTCCCAGAGATCTGAGTCAGCATAATGTGCTTAGGAAATGTTCAGGGTTGAGAGTATTTGAGTTAAAAATGGAGTCAATCTGTCTAAGGGTCTTGGATCTACCACATCTGTGTCTCCTTACCTATTTTCCAATATCTTCATATTAGCTTACAGTTTCGGACAATGTCTAATAATTCAGTCCTTTGCCCACAGAATGAATAATGACACATATTCCCAAATAAGTTCAAGAAAAAGGACATACAAGCCCACAAAGTTGTATGAAGCTAGGCATTAATGCATTTCAACTCTGAAAGTCTCAGTGCTTATAGGTGGACAAATATGTGACTGGCTAGATAATTTCTACAGCCCCTTCTATTCCAAACTCCAATTTAGCTCAGTGAGTTATCATACATGAGTTGAGCAAAAGAGTTCAAGGGTATCAAAGATGAACAAAACCCCATGTTGGTTTTCAAAATTTATGCATAATAGAAACAAAATGAGAAATAAATGTACCTAAAACAATACACAAGGCAGCAAATGAGAGGTGTAAGAAGTGTATGAAACACACAAGACAAAGGGAACTGCGCGACAGTTTTGAGGCACCAAGTTGAGCACTAAGTACATGAAAGGGGGACAGGAAGTAAAACCCAGAAGTCTTCCTGGCACTGTATCATGAACATTTAATGACAGATTAAAAAAAATCCCCAAGCATCCATGAGATTTTCATACATTATAAAGATGGCACTGCAGGTCATTAGAGGAAGGAGAATCCTAAATAAATGGTTCTGAGATAATTGGTTATTCACATGAAAGAATGAAATTAAATCCCTAACTCAAAGTCTACATAGAAAAAAGATACATCCATTCCAGGTGGATTAAAGGTATAAATATAAAAGACCAAAATATAAAATTTTAGAAGAAATATGAGAATATCTTTAATGAGATTTAGGAAGATTTCCTAAGGAAAATACCAAAGAGCTAAGCATAAAACAATTGATAGCATTGATTATATTAAAATGAATGTGATGAATTCATCCTCATAGTTCACAAGATAATATTAAAAAAATTCTACTTTCATCAGACAATATCATAAAGTTAAAAAAGAAAGAAATTTCAATCACACATAATACAGTAAGGATTACTACGTTATAGACACATACATATGCACATGCATTTTTTAAACTTCTATGATTTCATAAGAAAAAATAGGAAAAAAATGGGTGAAGGATTGAGAAGATGTCTTACAGAAGAAATATGACGATGAAATATATGAAAAAATGTTTAACTCCATTAGTAATCAAGGATATGGAAATTAAATCCAAGCAAAAATAATGATGATAGTCACTAAACAGCAGAAATTTCTAGGCCTGGAAATACCAAATACTGACCAATGTGAAGTGATGGGAATTCATACACTGATGAAAACAATGATTTGGCATTATTTAGTTAAGTCACGGACTCTGGTTCTCAATCTTAAAATCTCCTCTATACATAAGAAACACTTAAAATTGTGTTCCATCAGACATGTACATGAGCGTTCCTAGTGTCACTTTTCATGACGGAAAAAAAATCCGAAAACAACCCACATTTCACAGACTGCAAAATAAATAAAGCCCATTATGGTTTAGTCACAAAATCAAATATTACAGAAAGTGAATCAACAGAGTACGTGTAGTAACATAGATGAAACACACCACTAGGTGTGAAAGTGAAAACAATTGCTGAAAAATATGGAGATGATAATTTCAATGACCTGAAAAAGATGCAAAACTAATCTCTGCCTCCGAGTACATATATATTCGCTAACGAAATTTTTCACCAAGAAAATGATAAGCACAAGTGTGGAGAACCAGAAGGGAGAAGTTAAAGGAGAAACACACAGAGCAGTCAGTTAGTAGTGTCTTACTTCTTAAGCATGATGGTAAATCTGGGTATCTATTTTAATTTGATTTTTTTTCCACAGGCCCCAGGTCTTGAATTCAGGTCCTCGGGCTTCACATGGTCTGCACCGTAGCCACCTCAGGCACCTGAGCCACAAGGTTGCACCTAATTGAATTTTTCTAAACTACATTTATTCATATACAATAATTAATATAAACCACCAAAATGTTTTACAGCGTTTGCATTTTATTTCACAAACAAGAAGCCACTGGCAGTTGTGAACAGGGCCGTGATATTAGAAAGGCTGGCTTTGGGACCTTCCCAGCACTGTCAGAAGAAATATCCTTTAGACAAAAGACCAGTACAAATACACTGACCCTCTTAAAAATATGATCACTTATTTACACCCTGGCCTAGGAGACATTAGACAAGAGCTAAGGAAAAGAAGTCTCCATTTGTGAGTCCTGAGCTTTTATCCTGAAGACAGAAAAGGGTTACCACTTCAAACTCCAAGTTCTTCAGTCTTCTCCTTTGCTACAGACTCCCATATAATCTCATCCCTTTTATGAATACCTCAGTTCTTCCACCCTAGCAGCAGAAGTCTCATCCCAAAGGCTGCAGTAAGTGTGTGGTGCCAGCATCCAATTTCACTCCTCTGGGCATTTGAGATCTGATGTTGGAAAGATAAGAACTAATGGGGTGAAGGTGAGAATGAGGGCTAGGGGAGTGAAAATGAGAGGGCCACCATCATTCTTTCATGTTGTAAGAATTTTCAAGTATCTTTTCCAAATCTCAAAGGGAAAAAAGAAAAGATCAGTGTCTACATTTACACACAATACACCTATGAAATCTGTGGCTCTCAACCTTGTATTTCCAAACTGAGAATCACCTGAGGAACTCAAAAGAAATGCTGGTGGGTCCTCACTGCTGAAATTCTGACTTAACTGCTCTGAAGTGCAGGTCCTGACACCCGCTGAGTGTGAACATCAGGATGACACTGTTTATCCTGTAAATCACACACATAAGTATTTCCAGAAACAAGAATTGCATTAAATATTTGATGTTCATCTTACAATCTACTATCTCAATAAAACTGTGCAGACACATTTCAAACCATTAAATATAAGTTTTAAGCTTTACAGAAGAAAAAAGGTTAAAGTCCAAACACATGTAAAGCACCTATGATTTTCATACTTAACCCTGAGTGACAAATGCTACAGATGCTTGCTTTTATGCAAATTTGAACAAAGGGTTGCGGGAGATGACCAGAGACAGGGAAATTTCCACCCTGACTACCACTTTCAGTAGTAAAATCCTTCACTGATAATTGCTAAAAATAACAAAACCCTGAATATTTTGACACCTAATCTTCAAGACTCATAAGTTTTCAACACCCTATGTGTCTAACACTTTCCCAGAAAGGTGGCTTTGACATGAATAATAATCATGATAGAGTCACCAGTTTATAAGCTCCAGCTCAATGGCAGGGATCACTATTTGCAATTTATTGTGGCCATTGGAGATGCAGAATTAACTTGCAGATAAAGACAGCAAGTGCACAAGAAGAAGTAATTGAGCCTCTTAAAATTATATCCAGTTACTCTCTTTAGATGCAGACTGATGGCTTTTTGAGGGCATTAGTGGTATGCTGCTGCCAATATCAAAAGCTTTCTTCAAAAAAGCGCACGTAAAATTCTATGCACACTTGAAATCTGCTCCACCTAGTGTCCTCTGAGTGTCCAACTAGGAGGTGACTCACACCATCTCAAAACACCAGGCTCTGCTCACCATTGGAACTTCACCACACGTGAAAATCCAAACAGGAAAAAAGAGAGAGAGGGGAAATTAGGAATAACTTAGATTTGACTTAACAGCTATGTGGCAAATACAATTTTAAAGCTATTTCCTTTGAGGGAAGCCTAAGGTTCCCTATTCTAACTCATGGCACTAATACCTCACAGTTAGCAGACATAAAGCTCACTTATTCTTTCCTACACATGTTTCTACTGAATTGCATTTAGTCATTTAGGATTTACTAATTATTCTTACCAAATAAATTTTAATAATAATGTATTATTTGTTTTTAAAGATATACTCATTTTAAGCTACTGAAATCACTTTTCAGTCTGTGGACATTACCCACCGCACCCACCACCAGAGTTCCAGGGTCCTTTACCATCACGTGGTTCCCTCTCCCCTTCCTTCCCCTCCCACCCCCTGGCAGCCATCATCTTGTATCCTGTGGATTTTGCTGTGTTTTATCTGTTTATTTGTTTCATTTCATTAAATTCCATAGTTGAGGGAAACCAACCTGTATTTCTCTTTTTCTTTCTGACTTATTTCACTCAACATGGTCCTTTCCAGACCTGATTCAGTTTCCAAAGATACAGATATTTAAATAATTTGGACAAATTTTATTCAAATACACATACACACATACACAATTTGCAAACCTCTTTCACAGTATTAATTAGCTCTGCTCTGCTGAAACAAAATAAGCCCTTCAATTCATAGCCTCAGCATTCTATGATTAAGAACAGAGCCAGAGAAGAAAAATCTATACTAGTTCAAAGATATTTTAAGAAATACAAACATATTAAATAAAAGGAAAACATCTTTTAACAGAAGAGTAAAATGATCAATAGTCTTTAGTCTTCTGGTATCATTCTTTTGAATTCCTTTGTGCCTCTATTGATTACTTTTGTTATTATGGACCTGAAAAGAGGCAAGAATAACATCGAGAAAGTGAAGAGCTGGCATCCAGGGCGAGAGGACAGAAATGACCTCTACCCATCACACAAGCTCCTTTGGTATTCTTGCCCTGAGTCATTCACGTACAGATTTGGGTACTGGCCTACATATTTTTAAGCATTATAATTAAAAAAAACAAAACAAAACAAAACATTTTTCAGTGACATAATTTTATAATTTTTCTTTACAAATAGGAAATAGAGATATACAGCAACTCAGTGATCAAATTAGTGCTTATCAAATGTTAAATAAAAGGCTATTAAATGCTTTCTAACTCTGCATTTAGACAATGCTCCACAAATCTAGAGAAGAAAAAAAAAACTGTGAAAAGCTCAAAAACAATTACTGAAAATGAGGGTCAGCTAGCTCCCTGTTCCTTTGAATCTCAATGCAATTCGAGAAAGTCCTTGATTGGAGAAAAACTAGAAGTTTGAGTGCAGCATCTTGTGAAGTTTGATTCAAAGGTGTTTGATTAAAATAGCTGAGAAGACCACAAGTCTGGAAATTGAACATAAGATTTCACATATCTGGTTTCTATTAAAATAAAGAAAGCTTTACCCTAGCAGCCATGAGTCCACGGACCCAATGAGCAACAATGAGTAGTAATACAGGGTTCCAAACCCATTCTGCTGTTTTCCACTGGGCCCTCTGCTGTTGCTACGATGGTATAAGGATGCCTTCATTTACAGCCACTGAGTTAAGAGAAACAGACATAAAGCTAAATCTTTAAATGTTGGCATATTCTTGAAAATGCCTCAATCAAAGTTTATCAGCGTCATCACTAAAGTCCAATCTAATCATCCTGAAAATTCTATTTCTAGAGCATTTTTTTAATTGAAGGTTTTGGTACATATTTCATTTTTTAAATATTTCCTGAAGCAATAAAAATACTGTAAGTAATTGGTATTAGGAAACCATGGATAGCATCATAAAATATCAGAGCAAGGAGTGTGAAACATGGTCGTTATTTCTTCTCATTTTAGAACCTCCAAATGTAGCATGAAGGACACATGATCCTGAACTTGCCAGCTCACTATGCAGTTTAAATGAGACAGTTTTAACTTGAGGGAGGGCAAGACAGTAAGAGGAGACTGAGGACTGGGGGCTTGAACAGGAGATAAGCATGGAGAGAGAGGAAATAGGAGAGTTCCAGAATGAAGCAGCTGACTTTAAAGCTGAAATTGTGTCTACATCTCAATTTATGAATCTCATTTAAATTAATAGCATAGAACACTAATAAGTTTGTTATAATGATGATATATGACATTCTACTATATAATAGATACACACAGATATCCACGCATTCTAGCACTTATCACCTTGATGATTATTAATAATTGGCTATGCAAGTGATGGTCCTCTGCTGCAGATGAAATATGGTTATGTTGGCTTTCACACTGATACCCCATAGGGTGATGTGCATCTCCAGATGTCTGCAAAACTTTAAAAAAAACATTCAATGTACTTCTCTCTTGTCCTTTTTTTTGGCTTCAAGGTGAAAAACTTAATGACAAATCATTTATTCAACTTTTAATTTTATTTCTTTAAGCAAACCCCAAAACGCTTACATCCCACCCACACACCTCTCACTGACAAAACCTGTGAACCTCCTGATTGCTTTTTTTAAAGAGAAACAACTTTGGAAACTTCCTGATGCAAGTTGCTGGAAATCACTGTAGGTCAGGTCCCCAAATTGAGGGGCATGCAAGCGTTCTTTATTGAGAGGGAGAGTTGTCCTTTCCCCTAACTTTTGCCCTAACTCTTTCAAAAGGTTGCTACCACACATTTCTCTAACGAAGCATTTTATTTTGTGGTCTGTATTTTTTTCTCTATCTCTTTAAAGATGTAGGTTAGATAATTCTTAAAAGACACATTGATGAAAATCGTTAATCGAAGTTCAATTGCATTGTGCCACTACCCTACTTCCAAATACAAATTTAAAGACTTTATCCTGGTTTGCCAACCAACCATACACAGAAAAACAGCAAGAAAAAAAAAGGAGCACATACATTTGAAATTAATAATAAAGAGAAGGCATTGAGAAAGATGGGCAGATTGAGGAGCTGGTATATTTCTAAGAAGTGTGTGGTGTTCATACGGGCATCTTTAAATATAACACCGCAACAGAACAAATTTGTGATTTTACTTAATTTAATGAAGATTTAATTCCTTTGATTTTTAAAAAAATATTACTGCTTAACAAGTTTAATATATTTTACATATCAGTTATTCCATACTACAGTATGCTATTTTTAACAGATTCACAATTTTACTTTCCTCGATCACTCCTGACAATTTCCAACTGCCCTTTTCCCAGGGGAGGCCATTTCTGTCTATAACCATGAGAAACATAACACCGTATAGACCAGAAGGCCACACGGATGTCACTCAAATTTTGTATTCATGTATTTCTCCTCTGTCACAAATTCTCATGTACCCACAGTCCTTGGTTCAATGCGATAGCACCAGAATGTTGTTTCAGGACTTCAATGTAATCAATCTATTTGGGAATAAATTAGAGCTACATAATAGTCAAAAAGGTCCAGAAACCATTTGCAGTCTCAGTTTGTAGAGCTGTTTATTGCTTGCTACCTGTTTGGCCTTTGTTGTAGAATCTCTACACCTTCATTTCAGCATCTATTCAACATCAGAGGAGATGTGAAAAAACAATCACAACTATGAAAAAAAACTTAATCACAGGGTGAAGGATAGAATTGGACCATTAGTGGTAAACTTATTCTTTTACACACAGTTGTCAATGAAGACGATGCACACCTTAAACCTGTTCTGATGCAATGTTCCTTCAACAAAAAAAGAGTAAGAGTAAAGAACCTTAAAAATTCCAAGTTCCATGAAAATTATTCACAGTAGCCAGCCATGAGAGTGCCACATCTTTCACTTTGTCATCTTCCCGGGTGCATCCTGGTGAAGTAGTGGTTTGGTCAGCTGCCTCGGTCAGCACAGTTCACTTACATCCCAAGGATCCTGGTTCACATCCCAGGTCCCAGGGGACAACCGAGATGCACAACTAAAATAAAATGCTTCTTCCTCCTCTCTCTCCAGCCTTCCTGTCTCTACTAGCCTTCATTCCTACCTGCGCCTTTCCTTTAAAAAAAAAAAAAAAAGCCTTTCGACAACAGTATATGTAGGAATGTAGGCTTTATAATCCGTTGACAGAGGAAAACGTTAAACTCCTCTGTAACAGTTATTTCTTTCTCTGATGACAAAATTTTCCTGAGTGATGTATTACAAAATGAGGAAACTTTAGAAATTTTAATACCAATATTATTTATACCGTAACAAAAAAGCTCAGTTAAAAAAAAAAGGATTAAGCATGTGCCACTGGACAACTACATGCAGGTGCTGGGTTAGTGGAAAGGTACCGTGGGCCCTGCCAAGTCAAGATAATTGTCCTACAGCAGAAAAAGACCTGACAACAGCTCCCACACCCAGCTGTGACAACAGTCCAACTTCTTGGACGGATCAGCACCTTATATGACCACTGTGGTTCTTTCATTTAACCAATTGTTCTTGCCATCCCTTTTATTTAAGTATAGCCTTGTTCTCTCATTATCTTGAACTCCAGATTATGTTTAAATGCAGCTCCAGGCAAGGGATACAGTAAAGGAAAGGAACAATGCCAATAAAGAATAGAAATGAAAATTCCTGCTACCAGACATTGCTTCTATGTAGGCCCAGCTCCACAGAGCTATTTAAAGGTTCCCTACAAGGTCAGCTTTAAATAAAATAATTGTATAAATCCCTAAACATTCATCAGTGGGCATTACCTCTCCAGAAGGCACCTGTTTATTTTTTATACACTTTCCACTTTACTCTGTCCAAACACCTTCCTTTTTCAAAAAGGGGAAACATCTTTAGGGATAAGAACTTAGTCACCGACAAAATTATTTTAGAAATTACATTAAAGAAAAGAGATTCAATAAAATGAATGAGCACTGAGGCAGGGGTAGAGAAGTCTCTAACAAAAATCTGACTTTGGGCAAACTGTTCAACTTCTGGAGTTAAGTTTTCTCTTTAATACAATAAATTAATTAGGTGCCAACCTAAATCCCCCAGTGACTTGAAAATAAAATTCACGATTTAAAATAGTGCAACTATCATTACGAATTCTTAAAGCAAGACATTCCACTGGAGTGGGGTTCGCTGCAAGTATTAATTTTATGAGGCACTGTATGTATGTCTGAGTTAAAACTGGCATTTATGTTTCATATTCTTCTACTGGTATTTTTTTAAAATAGTAATACATTGCAATCTACTTCATACTGGCTTGCAAGTGAAAAAAAATTACAGTGAAAATCAAAAACATGAATTACACCATCTATGTCCCTCCTACTCTAAGTGTGGCCCATGGGATGTTATTGGGAAACTTGGAGAAATCCAGCATCCGAGGCTCTTCCCAGGACTCGCTCAATCAGAATGTGCATTTTAACAAGATCTGCAGTGATTCAAATGCACATTAACATTTGAAAAGCACTGATTTGTGAGTTCCTAATATTATCAGTTTAGCTTCCATAACCCAGGAGCATCTGATTTCCCCTCCTCTCCCAGTAGATTTTATTAAATTAAATTCAAATAAAGATAACAACAAAATAAGAACTGTGGCTTGCAGTAGCCACCAATTGCTTCAAACTACTCTAAACATTATACCACAAAAGTATTTAGAGGCATATCTTCTCATCCAATACTTAGTAAATAAATTTGTTTGTATAGTAAGGTTTCAAAATCTGAATGATACTACACAAAACATAGCTAAGCCAGGGTGGACTGGGTCCTAGAAGGAGTTGGGATAATTTTTCACTTTTATCTCCTTTATCTTCTGCTTCCCATGTCTGCCTGCCAATCACCTCCCTTCTGGAATGTCATCAGTGTCATTTTCCCTAGGTCATACCTGATTGAAAAATCACAATATCCAACTGAGGTAACGAAGAACCTGTAAAATCCACTCTTCAAGTTTCACACTATGGAAGTACTGTTTTCCCACAATTCCTCCCACTCGTATGATGCTGGTTGGGATGGTGGGACATGTGTCTAAGTCTCTCTCCCTCCGGGGAGGAAACTTCTTTTGCAATTTATGAACCAGAAATTGGGGTGCAGAAAGTCAATATGTGCATTAAGTAACTCTGTCACTTAACCACACTAGGAAGGCAGCTTTAGCTTTTCCACTGCCTCACTTATAAAGGAAAACATCAGAAGGAACAAGTCAGAAAGAAAAAATACAGACCTCACCATAGTCTCCAAAGCAATATTAAGAAATATTTTATGTTCTGTCGTGGTCTGATGTAACCTGAAAACATACAAGTTTACTGTTTCTACTTTCACACCCAAAACACAGCCCTCAGATGACTTACTGCCCCTATTTCTAGTTCAGGGAAGCCAAGGTGGGAGAAGGTGTCAAGTTCAAAATTCCTGGTCCCTGCCCGGCTGCACACATTCCCACTCTCAAAAGGAAATACTCCAAAGGCACAACAGAGTTTGCAGAGGATTTTTTAATGCAGTCCAAACAGAATACATTAACATCAGCCTAATTCTGAAAATTATCTACGCACAGCATGTGTATGCGCACGATGAGGCCATACGATGCAATGTGGCACAAACAATTAAAAGTTCTTTTCAAAGTGGAAATGCAAAATAGAACGAATATCTATTTTCTATAAATGAATCTAGCCATCTGCCTCGCAAGAGCAGCAGCAGGAGTACCCAAAACAGCAGAAACAGCAGCCTCTGGTGTTAACAATCTATTCTCAAATCGCATGCTCCACATTTCCCTGGCACATGAAGCTAAAAATACAAGACATGCAACAAATAGTCTCTTAGGATCTGCCATTCCATGGATGGTGTATTCCATCAGAGTAATGTTTTCGGTTGAAATTCAAAATTGAAAAGAAAAAAATAAAAACAAAAACAAACACAAAAGCTCTCCTATCAGACCCTGGCATGCAGAATTTTAAGTGTGACTCCAATCCCAAAGCCTATTAAACTGAATGGTGAGAGGGTGGTTGTGTTCAGACAACATGAATCTCTGAGATTTATCTGAATATATTTAGAGATTTATTGAAGCTGCTCTACATTCTTCTCTAACTCTCACAGTTACAGAGCTATCACTCCAGTACTATTATCACCAAGATATAAGGGTCACTTTATTTTCAGCATAGTTTAGAAAATGATCCCAAATAGAAGCGGGAGAGTCGGAATTATGCAGTTCATCTCCAGGTTCCACAACCAACAAATTCCATTGCCTTCAGCAAGTTATTTAACTTCTCTGTACCTTTCTTTTCCTATCTTAAAACGAGAATAATAATGGCACTAACCTCACGGTTATTTTAATGATTAAAGGAGCTCATGTGTGTAACGCATTTAGCATAATGAATAGCACACGCTAAATACAATAATCATTCTTATTATTTTGTATTCAAACAAGGCTGCAGAAATGCCTTCTCTTCAGGATTAAGCATAATATAAACAACGGTAGCAACGCCATGGTAGCTGTTATGCCCGCACTGGCCATGAAGCAAGTAAATAAAGGGATGAGCAGATTGAGGCTGAGAATGTCACAGGAAAGTTCCCAATGGCTATAGGGTTATGCCGTTTGGACATGAATACATCATATCAGAATGAGGACAGAAGTGAAGACAATGACATGGCTGGCCAAGTGACACTGCCTGGAGTATGGAACAATCAGGATTCTTGGTAAAGGAACATCAAGAGGTCACATCCAGGCTCTCTGTGAACAGGTGATCCTGTCCATCAAGAGAACTTTATATCGCCAGCACCTTCCTAAGGGGATGTTACAGAATAAATGTTTCTTTGGACACCCATCTTTGGAATTAGACTGTAATACCTGTGGTCTGGGTCTCTAGCCCACATATTTTTTAAAAAAGAAAAAAAAATATAGGAAGAAAGGAAAGGTATTAAATATTCACTCTTTCCTGAACAACCAACTCCTTGATAAGCCTTTAAAGTTGGCAATAATTTAAGTTGGCTACTATAATTGGCTGGAGAAGGACAGTGAAACAAGTTTATAAGTCATTGGGCAACAGAGAGGAAAGTGCTTCCCTCACTAAGCAGCAGGATCTGGAACCATTGGGAATAATTCAGCCATACTATTCTGAGTGAGCACAGAGAGGACTTCTGGGCTCCACAGGTTTCCTTGCTCAGTGGGGTACCAACTGACAGGGCCACATAATGGGTCATTCAAAAAGTGAAGAAGTGTGACAGGAAGGCATTACTATTGATTATAATCAGATGATGAAAAGGGTGACAAGCACTGCCATTATCGGACCAAGTCAGAAAAATTCATCTCTTCTTAAAAACTGAAATGTTTAAGAGATCTCTTGAGCAGAGCCCATTGCCCCATAAGAGAAAAACTGGAGCAACCAGGCACCTATGAGGATTTAAATATGGGTAAACCTATAAAATGAATGTGTACTTTTCTAGGCCTAAACGCATTATTAAAGATATTGTAAGGGAGATTTCATTGTCCCGGAAAAATTTAAAGCAAGGAAATGTGTAAAAGTTCATTCTATCTAAGGTTCTCCCCTCCCTGCCTTTAGACTAGGCTATCTTATACAGTATCTTATACAGAATCACAAACAGATCAGCTATTTTTTTTTTTTCAAAACACAAAAACTATCAGTTTGACAACATGATGTGGATTCAATTAGCACTTGGGAAGTCATGAATAACTTTTAAACAACCTCCTTTTAAGTTGGAAAGTGTAAAAATACACAGTAATCATGTCACCAAAGTGCATTCCTTACTGTGTGCTATCAGCTGGGAACAGAAATCCAAAGAGGAAAGTCCTACTTACAAAGGAAGAATCAGAACATTGCTTCTTAGACTGTTTTACTACTTCCTACAGGCCATCTCTTGCCCCGAGTATCCCTCTTATCGAGCACATACAAGCCAGTCACCTGAAATCTTCTAATTTTCAGAGGGTTTTACATTAAGTATAGGGGGAAAAAGGGGCAAAAAGGACAAGTCAATACAATCATTTTTGAAACAAATCACTGTAAATAAAATGCCACTGAATCATTAAAGAGTCTTGTATCATTAAAGCAAAGAACATAATTTAATACATACAGCCTGTAGTTTAGTGACAGCAGAGTATCTTGGTTCGAATCAACAAGAAAAGGCTTGGAGACCAAGAACGTATTCGCTTGTATAAATTAGAGTAACCACGGTCAACACTTAAGAGTCTGGTGAGACACTCAGCAAGTGTGCCAAAGAAGGCACCCCGTCTGGCTTCTGGTTAACAATGCCCTTCCTGGGCTGGACGAACCCAAGGAACACTGAAACACATCCTCAGTTCTGAAACTCCAGTTGTACTCACCTAGCAAAACCAGGTGCAAGTGGTTTCACTGGTTTCATACCCTGCTTAATGCTCCTCTCTTGAGGAATCTCTGACAAATGTGAAGGGTAATGGGCTTCACGGCCCCAGAAAGTAAAATATTACAAAGGAAATATTGGTCAGATTGGTGGCTCCACGCCAAGTGTCTTGAACAAGACTATGATCTGTGCAAGAAATTGTGGTAAATAAGCCTGCAGAGTGTACAGTGTGTTTTCCAGGAGACCTTTAAAGAACAGCTTGCAGACAAGAGGTGCTAGCCTTAGTTTCACAGCCAGCAAAAACTTCATCCAAGAAGCTTTTGGCATGTCCCCATCTCTTGTTTCCAACTGGCTTTAAGACAACTCCACCGACCACATTCCAAGGGGTCAATACCTGAAGTCAGTCACTATAGGAATTCCACGTCAAATAAGAAGTGGGAACTGAGACTCAGATTTAGAAAAGACCCATTCCCCCCCATAGTAGAGTATTAGAAACAACTCAGAGCTGACTTTGCAAGGAGGCATTCTCCGTAGTAAATTAAATGGCTGAAGCCTGTGTGTCTTCCAACAAGGGAAAGAACTACGCTTCACCATAACCCAGTGGGTAATCACTGAGGCTCATTTTTAACTCTTAGCGTATTTTTTAAAAACCTGCTCCATTAAAAAAAAAAAGTTTTCAGGAAATGAAATGCAAATAGTAATTGAACAGGATCATAAAATGGAAATCCTCTTGCCATTGTAAAAAAATTTCTTCATTCCAGGCAGCAAGGCTGCTTTTAACACACTGTTAGCTTTTATAAAAATAAGATTACAGTGGTTCTTTTCTGGTCGTTTTTAACAGTCTCCACCCGTTCGGTCTCCCGCGACTCGGTCTCCTGCTACTCAGAATGCGTTCAGGACAGCCAAGGCAGCTGAAGGTGAGGTGGTCACTGGCCAGACCCGTGCAAGATAATCATTCAATACAATTACATAGTCTAAGCTTAATGGATGGCACGCAAGGAAAGAGAAAGGTAAAGAGGGGCGGGAGAGAGAAGCTTTCGGATTATTTCAAAGGTAAAGCCACAATACTCAAGCTATGCCTGAAATTGCTTCTCATCCGCTTCAAAAACAAGTCCGCGGGATTTATCATTAAGTTGATGCTCCCTGTCCTCGCTCAAGGTGGAGCTGAAACCAGGTGCAAAATTCGACTCTGCTGGAGTCCTGAACAGCCAAGAAAATGGGGTCTATGTTTTTAAGTGAGAAAGAAGCAGCCGTTTCCCTGCAGGTCCGCGGGGCTCCGCTCGCAGCACCTTAGCTGGAGTAGGACACCGGGTAGGGAGAGGAGGCGCGGGGGAGGGCCTGGGGCCAACTGCTCTTCCCGGCTCGGCACTGCAGGCGCAGTGGAACGCGCAGGGGGCACACAGACCCCGCGAGCTCCGAACACTTGCGGCCTCCAGGAAAAAAAGCCCAGAGATGTCTAGGACCCGGGCTACTGAAGCCCGAAGGGTGTCAAGCTTCCGGAGAGCTGAGGGTCTCCTGCTTGAGGGATGCGCCCCAAAGAGAAAAGGCGCCCTCTCTATTCAAGTCCATCCGCAGAGATTCCTATCACCTGGCCCCTCTCCCCCCAAACTCTCAGACACCACTATGGGTGCCCACCTTGAAAGATCTCTCCTTGGAAGGGAGTGGAGAGGGCACAGAAGAGCGAGATTGGAGAGGTGGGTACTCTAATCTGCAGCAATTGGGGAGGGATTGGAATAAGGAGCAAGCGATGAGAGTAGTGGGTAGGGGCCCCGGTCACAGCAACCTGTAGAATTGCGGCTGATCACAAACTTGGGGTGGGAGGCGGTGATCCCCTCGGAGGTCCTCCACCCGATTCCCACCTTGCTGGGCTCGGTGCGCTTAGAGGCGCAGGGTGCAACTTAGCCATCCAACGCCAAGGGTGCGGGACCCACTCGGTCTGGCCGGCGCGCACTCGCCCGCAGCCCCGCCACGCTTTCGCCCAGCGCTTACCTCGGGCAGCCGCAGCCCCCGCCGCCCAGAAGCAAAGCCCCAACCAAGGGAGCCAGCGGCGCGCCCCTCCAGCGCCTCCTCCAGCGGCGGCCGCTCTCCCCATGCTCTGGCCCGCCTCGGTAGTACGGTTCCTCTTCCACGCTCCGGGAGCCGGCGAGTGGCACGGCGGGCCAGGGGCCGAGACGAGGGGGTCCCGGGGGCTTTGAGCGATTGACTCTGCTCCACCACCGCTCCCTACAGCAGTCTGGCGAGAAGCTCCGAGCTGCAGCCCGCGGGGCACCCCGAGAAAGCGCGTGCCCCCATAGCTTCCCGCGGCGAGGCCACCACGGCCACCACGCCGCTGCCGAAGTCGCCCGCCGCCCCTCCGCGCGGCTCTCGGGGCTCCAGCAGCCGCCGGTACAGGACTACCGAACCGAGGAGCGAGTCCGCATCGCTAATGAGACCCCCGCGGCCGCCCCTTCTCCGCCCCTCCAAGCGGCAGCCAATGAGCCGGGCTGGGGCGGGGCTGGGGCGGGGCGCCGGGGGCCCGCGCTCGGGGCGGGGGCCGGGCGGCGCAGGTGAGCCCGGCCGCAGCTGCCCACGCAGCCGGGTTGCTCCCACCTCCTGGGGAAAGGAAACTGGTATCCTGCCGGGTTTGGGAAGACAATCACGCGTCTCGGCCTCGGAGCAAAGCTGGCGGACCTCTAGGAAGCGATCGCAGTGCAGGAAGATGTGGCATCTGAAAGCCTAACTGTAGTCTGCAGCTTTCAGGAAACCCGTTTCATTCAACTTTGAGCCCTTATTCACAGTCCTGTCTCTCTGACTTCCATTTTTTAACATCAGAACAGACATCACTCCTGAAAAGTTCAGGGCAAAAAAAAAAAAAAACAAGAAAGAAGAAGTAAATGTCAAGGGGAGGAAAATCACGTTTGACTAAATCCATTATTGAAACAATGCCTGCACCTAGATAAAGAGATGGGGAAATTACAATCATAGAGGCATTAAGGGATATGTGATCTCTTTTCATATTTACTCCCCATGCCCCTGCCTGTGAGCCTTATCAAGCCAGAATCCCCCAACTTTTCATAAAGATCAATCGTTTCTGATGGTTCCTGTTTTATTTGTTTTAATCTGAGCCCTGGAAACTGCCTTTCTTGTAAGTATCAAGGAAAAAACTCGTGCTGGACTTTTGCAACAAGAAGGAAAGCAGACTTTTCTTAAAAGTGTGGTTTGTTTTTAATAGACTGTCAAAGCTTTGCTTAACTGCTTTGAAAGTACCTCAGGGTTGCCCCTTACTGGCCCCTCTGCAGAGGGAATAACTTAAGAGAAATTGCCTTAAGCCACACAGTTTCCACACAGAGACCACACCCGAGGAGTTAGCCCTGAGTCTGTAGTCTGGAGAACCCCCCCACCCACCAATGTGTCCCTTTTTGACTGGTTGACCCCAGGAGAAAATGTCTTGGTTTGAAAGACAGTTCCCACTACTCACAATATCACAGATATTGATAGAAGTATGTTTAAAAAAAAAAAATCCATCTCTCTTTTGCAAAGTACTGCCTGCTCGCAAACACCTTTCTCTGGAGAATAAACAGTTTAAAGTGAGGTAATTGGAATAACTACTTTCTTCTGAAGAAAAGGAGGATGATAGGCAGAAACATTGATTCCCGGATAAGCACATATGCCATCCCTCTCCTGAGTTCCACCAGCATGTGAAAGTCAGGGGAAGGCACCAATTGTTTCCTCTAGTCTTCTTGCAGTTCAATAAAAGGTTTGGGACCTGGTCAAGAAAACCAAGCTCTGGGGAATGAGTGCTTCAAAGCAAAGACTGATGTGGGTCTGACTAGGGACTTGCCTGGAAATCTCTTTAGAATCTTGGTAAATGAGGGTTTTGTCCTTTTCCTCTGAGAAGGTGAATTGAGAATTAATCTACCAAATATGCTTTACCTGTCTTCTGGAAAAGAGTCATTCATCCTCCGGCTTTCCTTATTCTTCAAGACTATGTGGCAGTTCTATCACAAATGAGTATTTTGGAAAAAAAAAAAAAAAAAAAAAAAAAAAAAAAAAAAAAAAAAAAAAAAAAAAAAAAAAAAAAATCTAGGAAATAAGAGAGCTAATATTAGGTTAACAATTCAAGAAAAATGGCAATAATGAATGTGAGGAAAGGAAGTAAACAAAAAAACTTTGAGCACATACTCTGCTAAAGGAATGAGCCTTTCATATATAGCATCTTCTTAGAACTGATCCAAACACTGGAAAAATAGGTGCTGCTATTCCTGTTTGGCATGTGAGTAAAGTCAGACCAAAGATAGATGTGATTTCCCAAAGTTACATAAGTAAGGAGTGAACATCAAGAATGAGACATCAATTTATGCATTCTAAGCCCATGGTGATGCCTGAGATATTACGCATTGATCCAGTTTTCCAGAGACAGACATGCCATCTTATCTTACACAGTACTATATAGTTATTGTGTTGGGTGAAGTTGGATCCTCATGATACCACACATGTCATGTACCACAGATTAAGTATCTACCATGTATTAATTCTGTTCCACATAGCAACAATACACTGTATTAATCTAATTCTGACTACTTAAAAACATACATGGATTCTACTCCCTTCCATGTAGAGATAAAACCAAATGCATTTGGGGAAGAGAATTGAATGATTGCTGCCCAGGATGGATCACTGTCTCTGGTCAAGCAGTCGTAACATGGAACAGCAGAATTGTCTTGAGGATCAGGACACCAAAGGGAAGACCCTGCCACTGTCAGGGACTGTGAGACTTGTGACAAGGTAGCATTTCTTCCCTGTCCTCATCTGTAAAATCAGAAGGCCTACATGGTTTTGAAATTGGTCCCATTTAGCATGCAATGTTTTTAAATCTACCATGTTACGATTTTGAATATTCAATACAACCACACTGGAAATGAAGCCACCTCTTCTGGAATGTATATAATAATGTAATTATGTAATTATGTAAAAAGTGTACTGTGTTTTACACAGATTATTTTGGATTATAATCCGTCTATAAGTGGTAGCTGTCACCAGGTGATATTAATCCAATGAACAGATTAGATACAGCTTTATCTCAAATCTTTATTGTCTGAATTGACTATTTTATAATACTTTATCCATAAAAGGAAAAAAGTAGAATGTTTCCACTGTCTTTCTTAAATTTGAGCTGTAATTGACATATAACATACTTATTTCAGATGTGCAATATATAATTTGATAAATGTATATATTGTGAAATGATACTATCATAAGCTTAGTTAACATCCATCACCACGTAGAGTTTGCAAAGTTTTTTTCTTGTGATGAGATTTACTCTTAGCAATTCCCAAATATATAATACGATATCATGTATTGTACCATGCTGCACATTACATCCCCAGGACATTCTTCATTTTATAACGGGAGGCTTGTACGTTTTCAGCCAAATTACCAACTTTGCCCACCACTGAGCCCAATGGAAAACACCAATCTGTTCTGTGTTCACTCTGAGTTTGGATTTTTTTTCGAGATCCCGCATGTACGTGAGATCATATTTATTTGTCTTTCTCTGTCTGACTTAATTTGCTGAGCGCGTGAGCACGATGCCCTCAAGGTCCATCCGTATTGTCTCAAATGGCAGGTGTCATTTTTTCAGAGCCTTTTGATCATTTCTAGCCACTTATCTCAAAATGTTTGAGTAAAGTCAAATCTGGATAAGACACAGAGACTGAGCATTTAAAAATATGCCCTTCCAAATATAATGTATGTTTTTTTAAGTTTTTTGCAATATTTCCTTAGGAAAAGCACAGTACAGGGTCCTCTCTATATTGTAGGTTTCGTTTCCTCTGGATCAGTTACCTACAGACAGCCAAGTTCCAAAAATATTACATACAAGATATTTTGAGAGAACTAGAGACCACATTCACATAACTTTTATTATAATTACTGTCATAATTTGTATATTTTGATTATTAGTTGTTAATTTTATTATTTGTTAATTAGTTGTTAATATTATAAATTAAATATTATATATGTATGTGCCTATAGGAAAAAAAACAGTATATGTAAGTTTAGTACTATCTGCAGTTTCAGGCATCCATTGAGGGTCTTGGAACATATTCCTGCAGTTAGAAATAGACTATTATATTTGCCAAGAAAAATTATTAAAAAATACGTATATGAGTGTGTGTGTGTGTGTGTGTGTGTGTGTGTGTGTGTGTGTGTGTATGGTAAAACCCCAAGGGAAGTTCAGGAAGATGAAAGGACTATTCTCCATGAGTAAGGGGAAGCATTTGTTGTTCTAGGAGAGGAGAAAGGAAGAGAAGAGACAGAGTTGGAAGAAAGATGCCTGCTAAGAAGAAGCCTTACTTGTTGGAGTTCCAAAGCATCATTAAATTTATAAAAGTGAATGACTTCTTCATGAAAAAGGGTAAAGGGATTGTAGTTTGAATTTAGATTGCTAAAGACAAAATAGAGGCTCTGAAGACAGAAAAAAAGGACCTTTGACATGGAAGCTTTCTAAAATTAGGGAACAAATCTGAGTGTCTGAGTGTCCTAAACCCATGAACTGAATTCTACAACCTAGAAGCACTTCATTGAAAATCCAAATCAAAGGTAGGTGTAAGAAGTCGTTGACATCAAACCCCCAGAGACAGATGTTCCTGGAAGGGAGAGGACTTGGAATTAGGAACATTGAAGAAAGACTTATGAGAACAAAAGTTGAAAGAAATTCACATTGCATTTGAGCATACTTTCACCTCACCTTCTAGGCAGAAAAGACAGTGTGAGTTACAACCTCTGCAAGAATTCTTCTCCTGTTTCTAGTCTTTTTTAGGCTGCACACAAATCCCTTGCCAGGCATGTTAGAAAGGCTAATCTTCCCACACTGGAGATACTAATGTTGTGGTTTTCATTTTCCCTGACCCTATTTCTGAAGACACAACTATTTCTCATTTCGCCGCAGCTGGACGTTCTGATAAAAGCCACTGTCTCTATTAATCATTCTATTATGATAATAAATAGCGGAAGACCAAAAATCATCTAGACGAAAGGGCAACAGCTGGCAACTTCAATTGGTGAACTTAGCAATGCA
Source organism: Solenodon paradoxus (assembly GCA_004363575.1). Classification (NCBI taxonomy): domain Eukaryota; kingdom Metazoa; phylum Chordata; class Mammalia; order Eulipotyphla; family Solenodontidae; genus Solenodon; species Solenodon paradoxus. The sequence continues at coordinate 237,284 of RJWH01001030.1, forward strand.
ATTAAGTGAGATATTCTACAAGCGATATTTCCGGTGGGAACACTTGGTGCCAGTCATTTCCCCGGAAAGGTCTTGTTCAATCAGAGCAGCACGTTTCAGAAATGCATGTGGCTGACAGAGAGCATGCTGAATTTTATTCACCACTGTGTGCTCACAGGCCTGGAAGGGGCTGGGGGAGGGAAGGAGGTTAGAACCTGAAGCTGTGATTGCTTCACAGGTGCTGTTCTGTCTGTGTACAATAATCCAAGTTAACGACCTTCCCTGTTCAAGGCAATATGGGATCATTTGTTAAGTAAACGCTCTCACACACACAAAATTAGAGAAGTCTGTTTTAGATATTGGGTTAGGAGGCAGCAATAAAGTGAAAAAAATCCAATACATTTGTTTAGAAAGGGCAGCGGGGCACCAAGATAAACCTCGAACTATACAAGTTTTTCCTGACACCGCAAGTGTGCCTTCCCCGTTTTGTATCCTGGGAATTCTTCCTGGAATCAGGCATCTTGGCATTTTAGCTGCAGCTGCTGACACAGAACTTAAAAATAATAACAAGAAACACAATTCTTTGGCAGTTAAATTAATGTTAGTGTTTTAAAAAATAATAAACAGCAATGTGTTGACTCATAGAGCTGTAGTCTCTGATGGCAGCATCATCCTGGAGTGACCTAACCTTGGCACTCAACATCCAAAAAATGACAATTTACACATCCCAGCACTTTGGGGTCTTTGTCGTAGCTTAGGGATAGATAGATAACTTTACGTAGGAGAAATGTCCATGAATCTTACCATCAAATAGAAGATATAGCCAAGCCTTAGTGCAGTATGTATTAGTGACAGGTTTTTACTGGCCAGTTTTGTCTCTATTTGTTTCTTCCATAGTCTGTCTTGGAAAATCAGTTGGTCTTTCATTTGTCCCTCTTGATATACTCTGATAGGAGCAGTGCCTACTGGTGGAGAGAGAGGACAGGGGTGAAAACATTCACAGATAATTAAACTTATAGCTCCAAATCATGTGACTGCAATTTAGCCTTCACTAGACACACTGATAAACCACCCAGTTCCCCCCAAATAGAGGAAGTCTGAAGGCTGAGATCTCTGCCCTGCAGGTCCTGGTCAGGAATAAGATCTGGAATCGAACAGGTGACAAGTGAAACAAACTCAAATTCCAACCTCCTCATCCCCTGGGTACTAGAGATCAACGTGGGGTGGATTCCCCTGGAAGTGAACATCTGCCTGGAGCAAAATCATTGTGGGGAAAGTGGAGTTAGATGCAGAGTTCCCAGATGATTAATGCCAGCAGACATCTTTTCATGTTAGAGTTGCCCTATTTACACCAGAGCAAGGGCTAAGTAATAGATGATACAGTTAGGAGAGTGGATGCTGAAGTTGGAGGCTAGAAGAACCAGAAACAAAAGAAGAAAGAGGTTATCTGGTCTCTGGAACAAAATGTGACAAATAGAATGGTGCTATAGACATTTAGGGCTTTGCTGATACTGTTGTCAAGGGTTTACCTGAGAGCCTTTAATGCAACTCCCATCCAGAAATCACAAAGAAAAGAAGTGCATGGATTTCCTGAAAGGTAAAACAAAAGAAATAACTAATGTGATATATTATTTTTTTATCTTCTCTCATTTTCCTCTTTTACTTCACTTCCCTTGACTTCTCTTCTAGAATTAAATACTATAAATTAATCCCTGTCACAAAGAGAAGGATGATAACTCTAGCAGATCCTTTAAAGTGGGACATAAGTAACTATTACATGATTCCAACTGATGTGCAAAGAGAAAATGCAAGTTTAATAAACAGAATCGTTACTGATATTTAAATAAAGGTTTGACTTTCCTGACCCAAATCCTACTCTACTAGTTTCCTTTCTCTATCTTTATAGCAAGAAAATTAGATACATATATATGTATATGTATGTATATACATACATATACACTATGAATTTATATTTTGGTATATATTAAGTCTCAGGCAGGAGATTTAAAAGCATTCATTAGTAAATGGCTGTCAAGAATTTTGAAGGAGAAAAAATCTGCTTTACATGTTAAGTAGTATTTCACTGAAAATAAAATTTAAGAGTACTATTTGAAATTTAATTCAACCACATATTGCACTCATTTTTGTCAGGTACAAGAATGACTTCATCCCAATTCAAGTACAGCTTCCCTAGAGACAGACGATCTAGTTCTAGAGTAGACGGTAAAATCACAGGAAGGCCATGATCATTACAACTGCTTTGATTAGAAACTAATCCAAACAGAAATTAAAGGCCGAATTCCTTAGATCCTCATGCACTCACATTACTAACTATATATCTCTTTGCTGAGGGGAGAAAGATAAGTGCACATGCATGCATGTACTTGTGTATGTGTGCATGTGTATGTATAGAGGTACATATGTATATATGTATACACACACTGGGTGTCTATGGTAGATACGTAGTTCATTTATATACGTGTATATATATGTACGTAGACACAAACTTCTATTGTTCACTGTATACAAATATGTAAGAATATTAATTCATTCATCCATACATACACATATATATATAAGTATATCATTCTATTTAGGGAGGCAGAAATTACAAAGTTTCAGTCTCCTCATTTGGAATGGACCTAGTCAAACATTGGCTGAAGGGTTGAAGGAGGCATCTCCTACAGCTCAGATGTCTGGAATGACTTTTATGACACTTAGTTTTAGACTTAGGGCCTTGGGTTTAGATGGAGGCAGTCAAAAATCTTCAGTACACGGTAGTAGAGAAGGAGAAAGATGATAGGGGTAAGAGCATAAAATTATTTCTCTACTGTACAATGATCATACTAAACAATATCCTAAAACACATGGATAATATAGTAAAAATTAAAGAAAGATAAAGTATATGACCATCAATTCACTCTTCAAGAAAAAAATCTTAATATATTTATTTTAAACATTCCGATTTATGAAAGGATGAACTATGTTTGTTACAAAATGATAAACACAAATTTAAAATGAAATCAAACAAACCGAAGAAAACTAGTATTGATGGGTAAGAAAAAATATAAATCTAGGAGTTAGTCAATGTGACTGAAAATTAATAAAGAGGCTCAAGGCTGGCAAAGATGTAAAAGTTAATTGAAAACCAATCAGAAAAAGACATCAAATATAGGGAAAATGCAAGTACAATTATAAACATGTAAGATAAATTAAAAAACTTGGAGCCTACATTGAGATATTCTGCCAAACATCTAATGAGAACAAAAGGTATTACCATAAAAGAAATGGCAGGTGCATGCCCTTTTGGTGCAGAGGTTTGGTACAGTCAATATATATCCTAAGGACCCAGGTTCTCATCCCTGGACTGGAGACAACAACCAGAATGACAGATAAATGCAGTAAATAAAGTACTTCTACCACTTCTCTTTTCCCGTCTACCTGGCTCTGCTCCCTTTATTCTTGACTGCACCTTCTTTAAAAATAGAGAGAGAGAGAGAGAGAGAGAGAGAGAGAGAGAGAGAGAGAGAGAGAGAGAGAAATAACTTTTTAGAACCTACAAGATGGAAACTTTCTAGGAGTAAAGCCAGAAATAGTTATTCAACTGAAAAATATCTTCAACTTACTAATTAAAATAAAGATAAAACCACATAACAGTAATATGATAAACAAAGAACATGTTAAAATAGTCATATATCAAAAAATACATATTACCAAGTAAGAAATAGATTTAAAATCAGTCAACATGGAGGAACAAGACTGACAAGAATGATATCAGGATATTGATGTGAAACAAGTATAGTATAAAATGTAATTCACCAAACCTGTGTTCTATGTGTAAAACATTTAAAGAGATTTTCCATACATAAATGATTACATAACTTTACAAAGCACAGATTAATAGGTTAGTATGATTAATATTTTGTTGAATTACATGAAAATACAAAATTTAATACAGAAATTTAACCAGTGAACAAGAAAATCAAAATAACCTTTGAAGAGTCTAGATATGAAGGTATATAGTAATTAAATTTTGAATGTATTGGATTAGTAACATTATAATAATACAGATAAAGATATAACTGAAGATATGAAAGATAGACCAGAAGAAAATATCTAGAATGAAGCATTGAGAAACAAATAAAAAGAAATAGAGGAAAGAGCACAAGAAACATTACATTTGGAATTTCATTATCAGAAGAAAAGAAGGGATAAATATTAGAATGCCTGGAGTTTTATAAAATCAATAAAACTCATTAATTAAAAATTCAAAAACTACCAAAACAATGAGGTAGTTTACAAAGTAAAATTCAACATAGACATAGCAAGCAGATCTGTTGGGGAAATAACCCCACACATTTAAAGGAAGTGATAAAATAAACAATGATAGTATAATGTAATAAATAATCACTGCTCACATCTCTACAAAACGGTGAAAGCTGTAAGTCAATGAATAATATCATCAAATGATTGAAAGAAATTCCATCTTAAATTCTATATTCAGTCACTATCCCCTTCCAAATGAAAGTAAAGAAAGTAAACATTTTTACACAAATGGAATTTTTCAACCTCATATACAAGTTGATGGAAGCACTAAGGGAGTTCATCAAGCAGAAGGAGAATGATACCATGTGAAAGGACAAATATGGCAACAGAGAAGAAAAGAATAAAAACGACATTATTCTAAAACAAAAATTGATTACTCAAACCATAAGATTATATCGCTTTCAAAATATGTATGTATATAGGCTTGTATATATAAATACTGGACAAAGCACATCTAGAATGTTAAAAACGAGTCAACCTTTGGGGAAGAGAGAGGGCACAGTGAAGAAAAGAGTGTAATAGGAGGGTGTCTTGGTTACCAGCACTGTCTTTATTGGGATCTAGGGGATGGCTCTACGACTTTGTTCACTTTATGAGAAATCATTAGCTGCATAACTGTCATTTGATCGTCATTCTACATACGCTACCCTTCAATAAAATGATTTCTTTTTAAAGTTATATAAATGAACAGTAAATTAGGGTATAATTTTCAATTATCATTAAAAATTCCTATTTATAATGTTTCTATGTATTGATAATTAAAAGTAAAATAAATTGACATTACAGTCAAAGAAAAGGCAATTTTCAAAAAAATGAATTCCGGTGGAAAATCACATGAAGAAGTGGTCTGTGTCATTAGTAGGCTGGTATATTTCAGTTAAATATATAATGTTATAGTAGTTTTCTCTCATAATATTATAAAATAAGATACAGAAATAGTGATAATATGATAAAAAAAGATCATTCTCATACTTTACTGACTTAAGTGTGAGTTACTATAACCCTTTTGGAAATTTTTCTGGAAAATTTTGTTGTACTTTAATCACACTTTGATAAACCTAAGTTGAAATACTTCTACATAATTAATATATACAAGAAGTTTACTTTTATAAGGATAAATAAAAACAAATACTTCGTTAATCTTATGTAAATATTCATCAACTAGGGACAAATTTTAATGAAGTGCAGTTCATCATTGTGGAATATTCTGTAACTGTCTAAAAAACATGTGATAAATCAATAAATGTAGACCTGAAGAGATATTCTTATATCCAATTTTATTAATGCAAAAAAAGGAGTCATGACTTATATGGATTCCATTTTAATAAAACAAATGAACTACCAAAACAACAACAAAATATTAATGTGTAAAAAATTTGTGTATTTTTAAAAACATAGAAAAACATAGAAATAAAGTGGGGTAAGTTTGGGAGTGGGGAGAGACAGCTAACTTTGTTATTTATTTCACTAAATAAAAGAAAGTGGGTTTTTTTCCTTTTTTTTTAAAGGAAAGTTACAGGCTGGAATGAAGGCAAGCAGAGCCAGCCAGGCAGTTTTATTTAGTTGTTCATCTTGTCATCTGGTTACCCCCTCACCCACTACCCTTGGATGTGAACCAACCTTGGAAAACATGTGGACCATATACCAAACCACTATTCTACCAGGGTTTGCTTCATTTATTTCTTTTTAAATTCAAAATTCATCACAAAAATTTTAAGAAAAAAATCCTAATATAAAACTAGCATAGTTTAGACAATTAAATACACAATATGTACCAGAAACAGAAAACTATGTACAAAATAAATGTTATACAAATATAATTATAAGGTTCAAAATTAAAGTAAAGGTATTATATATATGAAATATATTAAAATATAAAATATTTGTAAACATTTACATATACATGATATGTGCCTTATATATTTATGTAAGTAACATATGGTCAAGTTGGGATTTCTATTAATGCAGAGTTTCAATATAGAAAGTTGTTGGGAAAAGGAAATTTGTTGTCTCTCCTGTATGCAGTCTTTCAACTCTTGCATGACTGCCTAAAAGTAACCTTGAACCTGGAACATTTCTTAAGAGAGATAAGGATCCCTTCAGTCTTCGCTGGGCATATTATTGTGTTTAGGAATAGCTTTCCCTCTTTGGGCTTGCTTCTTTGTTCTGTTTAAGGTTGTGCATTATATTGCCCACAGGCATGCCCCCCCCACTTTCTATATTTCAGAGTTCTCTGGGGAGGGGCCTGTGTCCTTTCTTTGAAGGACTATGATCCCTGCAGACGATAACCTGTGACACTTATGGCAAGAGCTCCGTTGGTCATGGTGCTCCACGCTCAGGATCCAAGCTAATCTTACTCTTCTATTTGGAAACAAACCTTATTAAATCTAATATCTATGTGACTCATGTCTTTTACACAGCCCCCCAACCAGGGAGTAAGTTTACATTGTGAGATAGCTGCTTCTGGAGGAGATAACAGCTGTCATTTTGTTGACAAAAATATAATACCTGAATACTTGAACCCTTTCTGTCATTAACAAAGTTGCTCAAAAGACCTTTGGTATATTTGCATATACTCTAACTTAAAAGCATTCAACTCTAAAGAGATAAAGAGTAGGACACCTTTATGACTGATAACTATTTCAAATGCACAGTCAAAACTATAAAGCAAAATATTGTCATTCTCATTAAAATGGAATGAACTACGATGTTATCACTCTAATTATTTAACAATGGTCAGCATGATTCAATCATTGCAATACATTATTTAAAAATATATAGTTTCCCAAAATGAGGCTAGTGAACAAACATTATATATATATATATGTATATATATATACATATATATATATGATTTTCTACTTAGAAAATCCCTGAATTAAACTCTTAATGATGACTAAATTGGATATTTCTGCTTATGACACTTAGCAAATAAAACAAACCTAGAAATGTCAGGTAAAATATTCTAAACTTTATAATACAGAATTGAGTTGCCTTCAAATTAAGGGGAAAACAGGTCAAAAATAGAGACCTGGAAACCCAAACAATAATCTTATTTTGAGGCTAGTTTTGTTTTGAGGAATTTGACAAGTCTCCAATCTACAGCCTTGTATTTTAATTTAAGTTTGGGGACATGAAGCTAATTTGGGAGTTTTTCAAAAGGAAGACGTTGGACCTGAGATCTGCATACAGATCAGGAACCCATAAAGTACATCCACATAACTGAAAATTTGTGCTAGAAGTCAGTCTCTCTTGGACTAATATCTAGGTTTAAAAAAAAAATAGTTTCATAGAATTTTAAATAAGAGGGCTTCTTGAAAATAGATTTGAATTTAAACAATATATTACCTCTGAGGTTATAGAAAATTGAAACCATGAAATTAGCCTGTGTGAGAGGGCAGTGTCTGTCACAGTACACGTATGTAACTGAGGGAAAAGGAGGCCCTCTTTGGAGACCAAATCCTTGAAAACTGGGGATTTTCCATATTTAACTCAAACAAATAAGAGCTTTCAATCTGCATGGCAGATAGTAGGAAATGAGCCTCTGTAAATGTACCTTGACAAGCTAAAGAATCACATTACTGAGACATGCAGTATTGAATTTTTGTTTATAAAACAGTTAAGGTTTTATATAATATTTAAAGAAATAGAATACTTGAAAGTGTGGGCAAGAAACAAGTTATAATGCAAAAAGGCTACAGAGTTATGAAAACGACTTAATAGACCAGACCCATCAGGAAGGTCAGGGAGTACTGTTTTAATGACAGTGTCTTATTCTCTATTTGTTTATACTTTTTTTTCAGGGGAGCGTGCCATATTCTTTTCCATATGCTTAGAATCCAGCACAAATTAGCAGAAAGGAATTGTTCAGTCCCTGTTTGTAGTTGATATAGTTGTCCCCAAAGCAGCTGAAGAGAGAAGCTTGCAAGGCAGAATTTCTGAAAATACAATTCAGAGACAAAACAGAATTCAATCCATAAAGATACTGTTTTATCTAACTTGCCTTGGTGAGGTGTAGAACTATTTCAGAGTATTCAAAACTTGATAAAAGGCATACTTCTACCTATGGAAGTATTGAATATCAATGAATCTCATCTAAAAAAACAAAAAAAGTTTACCATACTGGGTAATAGCCATTTCGGGGCTCTGAAAATGGAAGGAAATGAGATTAATTAAAAAGACAAAACGAGGAGAGTTTGAGGATGAGAACAGTGGGAGTCCATGGCCTACAGATGCCTCTCTCCCTCCTCCCAGCCCCATTGGTGAGAACAGTAGATTTACCAGCATAAGACTGATCCAAAATCCTAGCAGTTTTCTGCCAGAATGGCAGGCTCAATTTTGGGAAGCTTCATCAGCTTTAATGGCATCCTCAGTAGGAAATAAATGGGGAACACCTGCAACTGAGTTGTCCCAAGATGGAGGTTCCAGTTGTGTCAAGCAGATAGATAGAAATTAATGTGAGATAATGGAAAAGAGGTGAGAGCTGTAGAAGTGCTGAGGTAAGGTTTCTATAGTGAACTGACTGGAAAACTACCTATAGGAGCAAAGGAGACCTAAGAGAGTCCAGCAAAAAGTATAAAACAAGGGCAAGGTGGAAAAGGCTCTAACTTGAATTGCTCCGCAAACCACAAAATTTCAGTGCCTACCATGGCAGCCTGATCAATTCAGGTGTTGGAATATAAACTCTTCCCAAATCACTGGATAAATACTCATCTACGTATGCTCAAGGAAAAAGATATAGGGAATCAGACCAAAAATAAAATGGAAACATAAAAAGTTAAGCATTATGTCATTGAGTGGGGACAAATTCTGTGGTTTAAGCATAGGAAAGATTTAAGAAAAGAAAATGAAAAAACAAAACAAAACAAAAACTGCAGAAACTGGGATATTGCTACAATATGTTATTTCAAATGACTAATCCTTAAACAAAGGTTACGAACCTTGTTTAAAAAAACAGGAACACGTGACCTATAGTCAGGAATAAAGAAACTGGCTGAGTTTGCCTCAGGAGAATCTCAAGAGAACCAAATGACCAAAACAATCTTCAAAAAAGAGATCTCACATTTTCTGACCTAAAAATTCACTACAAAGTAAAAGTAATCAAAACAGTATGGTACTGGCATAAAACAGAATACAGAAACACAGAATAAAGAATTCAGAAATAAACCTTAACATATGTAGTCAGATAATTTCCTACAAGGGTGCTCTCAGTTCATTACATGAGGAAAGGACAATATTTTCAACAAACGATGTTGGAAAGTTGACTATCCACATGCAAAGGAAAAAAGTTGGAACCTTACCTTGTTGCATACTGAAAAATTAAAATGTATCAAAGAATTAAATGTAAGAGCTAAACTATAAGACTACTAGAAAAGGCGTAAGGAAAAAAACTTCATGACTTTGAACTTGACAATGGTTTATTAGCTATGATACCAAAAGCACAGGCAAAAAACATTAAAAAAATGGAATTTCATCAAACTGAAAACTCTGTACACCAAAAGACACTATCAGCTCCCTTCTGTGGCTCAGGTGGCTAGAGCACAGTCCTCCTCTAGTCAAGTGCAGTCCACATTCATCACAAGGGCACAGGATTGTGCCCTGGGACCTGAGGAACAACCAAGATGAACAACTAAATAAAATAAATGAAGTGCTTCTTCCTCCTCTCTCTTCCCTCCTGCCTGCCTACTAGCCTTGATTCCTGCCTGCACCTTTCCTTGAAAAACAAATGAAATTCTGACAGATGCTTTAATATGAATCAACCTTAAAGACCCTTAAACAAGTGAAATGATGAAAATATAAAGGAAAAATATTATCTAACTCAGCATCCATGAAGTACCTAGGACAGTCAAATTCATACAGACAGAAAACAGTGATTGTGAGAGCCTGCAGAGTGGAGGGGTTATTGCTTGAGATAGAGTTTTAGTTAAGAAAAATGAAAAAGTTCTAGAGTTGGATTGGGGTGATGGTTTCACAATATTAATACAACCACTTTTCTAAATCGTGCTTCTAAAAATGGCTGAAGAGTAAAATTTATGTTTCGTATATTTTGCCACAATAAAAAAGAAATATTTTACAAAATCGAATTTCCATTCACGGTTAAACATCTACTCACCCTTGGAATGAAAGGGAACTTTCATTAGAGGAAAGACCTACAGTTGTCAGCATACTTCACAGTAAAAACTGAAGTCTTCCCTGAAGATGACAGAAATGTAAGGATGTCTACTTCTATCATTCTGTTCAACATTACAGTAAGTTTGCAGTCAACAAAGCACAAATTAAAATAAAAAGAAAGCAAACTAATTGGAAAGTGTGGATCACTTAGATGGCATGATCTTGTGTGTAAAAACTGAGGATTTTACCCAAAAAATCTACAAGAGCTAATGAGTACATTTATGAAGGTTGGCGGGTACAAAGTTAATAGACAAAAGACCTATTGTGTTTTTATATACTATCAAAGAAAAACCAAAAATGAAATCATCCTCAAATTCAACACAACTCTAGTCAAAATTCCAGCAGGTTTTTGTATGTGTGTAGAAATTAACAGTCTAGTTAAAATATGTATCTGGGAAATGAAAGTTTATAAAAAATTAAAGGACTTTAAAGATAAGAATAAATGGGGAGAACTTATATTACCTGACTTCAGATGTTAATATAAAACTACAATAATCAAAACAGAATGCTATTGACATAAAAGTAGAATAGAGAAGAACAAAATAGAGAGTCCAGAATATATCAGACATTTATAGTCAATTATTATTTCTCAAAGGTGTGAAGGATACTCAATACAGAGAAGAAAATAATTTTAACAAATAATGTTACAATAATTGGATACACACACACATACACACACACACAACCAAATCAATCAAACAAAAATGTGGTCTTTTTTCTCATACCGTACTTAACTCAAAATGGGTTACAAAATAAATGTAAGAGTTAAAATCTTAATATTTCTAGAATAAAACATGGAATTATTTCATGACCTTGGGTGAGGTAAAGATTTATATGCTATAACACAAAAATGTTCAAACATAGATGAAAATTACCATATTTGAACTTCATCAAAACTTTTCAGAAGGCAGCATCAGAAAATGAATTGACAAAATGCATACTGGATAAAATACTTGCAGATCACCTATTTGATTTTTTTAGAATAATTAAAAATCATGTATAACTCAATAGTGAGGATAAAAAGTCATGCAAAAATCACAAAAAATAAATTTTTCTTCACCTTACAATTAAAAATGAAGACTACCCAAAAGGGGACAAACAAGAATCTCTTTATTCAGAGCGTACTGTAACAATGGTGTCAGTCACTCTCCCCTGAGTTTGACAGAGATTCAAAGGCAGTCAGAGGAGTGGAAATTTTTATAGTGAAGAAAGGAAACAGTTTCCAGTAAGCTTTGATAAGAGTTGATGTCATAGAAAAAGTAGAGATGGAATAAGTGAAGAGGGGTGTCTAATGTGATTGGTTTAGAAGAATATTAGCCTTCTTTTGTCCTCTATTGAAAGAGGAGGAAACAATAAGAACACATGGTAATTATAGACTGATTCCTCACTCTCCTAGGCAATGGCTGCAGATGTTGTGGTTTGACTTCTGGACTCATTACTGCAGTAGTATGGGTCAGCGTGTATTGCCATAAACGATTGTAATATTGTCATTTCCTACGCTCAGACTTTCACCAAAAAAAAAAATGTGTATATGTGTGTGCATAAATGACCATTAACATATGGTAATGTACTGAGCATTTTTAATCAACACGAGTTGAAAACATAATGAGATACCACTACCTTACCATTGGAATGGTCAGAATATCAATGATTCACAATATCAAAATTTTGGTGAGAATACTGAGCTGCTGGAACCCTCATATATCACTATTGGGTACAGTTACTTTAGAAAACAGCTTGGCAGTTTTCTCAAAAATTTAGTCTACCTTTATCATCTGATATAGTAATTTTCACAGACAGTCCAACTAATCTGAATTCTCATGACTTTGTTCCCAAATTACTGCATGATTCTGCTCACAATCTCTCTGTTCTCCTCTAGCCTCAAAACTATTTGGCAGGTAAATCTTTATGTCTCAATTACAATCTTCGTTTACTTTTTCATCTCAGAATATATACCATGACTTTTGGCTTCTCATACAGTAAAAATAATTCAAATTGGTACTTTAATAATATGTTAAATATTCCAGGTTCACAAAGATTAATGACAGGCTATTGCGTCAAGTCATATAAAATAATTTATAGCTGGTTATCTACATATTTAAAAAGTATGGAATATTTCAGATTATAAAAATGCATTGATAAATTCCACACTGCTAGAATTTCGAACTATGGAAGTCAACCCCCTTAAGCAAAATAATAAAGAAAATGTCTGATAGATAATTTACATTTTGACTGAAACTTATTTTTGAAATGTATATTATTTATGCTTACATAAGTAATAGTATTCTGTTGCCATCAGTAAAAAAATTATTTTAGGCTGTATCAAGGGTAAATTATCCCATCTTTTAATCTTGTGGTCATCATATTAGTGATGAAAAGGTAAAGCAATGCAGATTCTATTGTAAAGGAAATCATTTCTTTGTAAATATGTCTTCTGTTTGCCTATGCAGTTATGAGATGGCTCTGCTGCATATACAAATGTGATGATGATAACTTTGATGATTATGATCATAAAGAAATACAGGGTATTAGGGAAATTTCTGAATATTGACATCATTTTAGAACAAATGAATTGCATGTACTTAACTAAATTCTGGCTTAGCTTTGTAAAAAGCAAGTTATGCATAAGCATTTCCATTAACTGCTTGTTAGCTGGTATGTAACAAAAACAATAATTTGCTAAATTAGACAGAACAAAATTGGCATTCAATTCTAAAAATGGCTACAAGAACCATCTATACTTTATTTTATATTTTTACCAGGTCAGTGTCTTCAAGAACTTATTCTTGGTGATTTTGACCTGAATTGATTTGGCTGCTGGCTAATTCTGAAGCCACAGGAAATGGGCATACAAGAATGCCCAGTTATTACAATGTATAATGGAACTATCTAAATAAATAGTCTCACTTGTGACTGTAAGATTACGGTGTGAGGTATGTATGTTGGGGAGTTAGGATCAGAAACCTCATGCTGCAGGCAGTGGTTATTTTAAGACATAGAATTGAAGATGAGGGAGATTGAAGGATATCCCTAAAACATAACATAGCATGTCATTCTTCTTTGTAAGTTCTTTTCTCTTATATAATCAAAGCTAGTCAATAGGATAATCTATATTGCATATTTTGGAAATTATGAAAAGTGATTGGCAAATCATTTATTTCACTAACTTCCTTTCTTTGTTGTTGTTTAAGTCATCAAAATAAGTTGGTGGAATGCCATCACCAAATGATGTATATATAAAATGATTTTGAAGACATCTCAGATGTCATCAATCACAGTTGAACTATTTTACATTAAAATATTTATTTTATGGCTCTTGTAAAAATATGCTGATTCTTTTGTGATAAAAATATTAGAGTAGGATACTTTCCAACTTTACATCTATATCCCAAGTGGGGATGAAAATTCCATCATACCAGCTTAAGAGCACGTATTACTGTATACAAAAATATACCCACATTAATTATTTCATTAAAGCAAGATACAATTAGGCTGTAACCAAAGCAATATCTAATACAATTGCATTATGCTTCCATTTACTTCAATAACGAACTATTTACATGTGCGTGTTGTTTGTTTTAGGTCAATGTAGTTATCGGCTCATAACATAAAACAGTTCTCTTGTACCTTGCCTGAGTATTCTGTCAAAGAACAAACACAGTCATGCATCACAGCATGTAACTGTGCCAACGTTAAATGCCAACATTGCCATTGCTGCATTAGAGAAATAATGCTTTTGAAATTTTAACCAATTGGTTTTTATTTACTTAGTTAACACCAGGCAGGCAGAATCCCTAACACCTAGGGATTCTCGTGATAACCATGACACAAATAAAGTGAGCGCAGAAAAATAAATACAAACAAAGCCGAGAATTTCAAATGCTAAGAAACAAGTCAGAGCAAAATGACCTGATAAAAATAAATGAAATGAATTGTGATGTTTCTGAATATTTGTGAAAGAGGATTCTGTTTCTTGAGAAGTGTGAGCTGCAAATCTCCAAACAAGAAAGGAAAGGTAGTCGGGCTTGTGGTAAAAGAGATCCGCTCATTTTGGGTCTGCAGTTACCATGCTACAGACAAGGGTGGGGGGACTGGTTCTTTACTGATAACTTGGAAATGGGTTTTAGGGTTACAATAGAAAAACATTTTTGATACCGATGTATTATTTAAGGAAAAATGCAAACACAGCATGCGGAAGACTGTGCTAAACATACATCTACTTTGAACTAATATAGTTGTTTTTATCTGTAGAACAAATATGACATTCCTGAAGTATACAACATCTGCTTGGTGCTGTTTTTTCTCCCTGAATGTAGTTATATAATTACCAGCATGTAATTAAATGATGCAAAGCATTCCAAGGTGCTCAGTTACAGAACTGAACAATCAATTATAAATGCAAGTCTACTGATTGGCTATAAGAAAATCATTATATATACATATATGTATACATGACATATACTATACATATGTGTGTATATTACATATACAATATATTATATACAACCCTTTATGTTGATATATGATGTATGTATGCATAAATAATATAACTAAATTTTACATACAGATGAGAATATAGAGATAGAAAAGAGGGGGAAGATACGGGAGGAGGAGAGGAAGATTATATCTAGATTTCTTCACCTTTTTCACATGGAGGAAAGGAAAAGCTTTGCCTTGTTAGAGTTAAGTCTTTGCATTAGGACCTCAAAGAACAAAGAATATAGAAATGTCTACATTGAGTCAAGCCATTGTTTAATGCTGCCTTTCTGCCTTGATACTAACTGATATTTTGGGTGTAGTTTTCTTTATGATCCCTTATCATGATCCATATAAGACAATGAGTAAGCTATGACAAAATAATTCACGAGTGTGCATGGCTCTCTGGCAAACGGTCACAACTGTTGGTACAAAACTTTTCAAAATGATATATGATCAATGTGCACTGGAGAACTGAACTTAGTTGAATGGTAGTTTGCTGCTAAAAAGAGCTGCCTTTTAGTTCTTATGGAGTTTTCCTTCACACTGTTTTTGAGTGATGAGGAAATGCCTGGGCCTTTTCTGAATTCAGTTAAAATCTCCTTATTAATGTTTTGGTTTCAGATTGTTCCCATAGAAAAACATCTTCCTTATGTATGGGTGGTGTCCTGTTGGAAAAAAATCTCAAACACAATGACGGTTATGTTTATTCCATGGTATAATAGAGGCAGATGGAATTCAATGACAGAAGACACTGTGTAATTCCTCATTTTCAAACACCAGTCTCACATGCTTTGTGTTTCTTGAATGACTGAATGAAAAACAAGAACATAATTTGATGGCCTAACACTCAAGGAGACATGATTTCTCTTAGATGAAACTTGAAGAATTGAGAACTTCGTAACTTGCAGGTTATACCATTTGAAGAAGCTATTTTAATCATAGTTAAGATCCTCATTCAAATAAGTGAAAAAACAGATGACTATTAGAATGGAGACACGGTAAGCACAGAGTCTGGGATTTGGTACCCCACAGAAACATTACGAAATGAAAGAGAACCTCTCGCAGAAAACATAGATCATCTCTTACAGTGGAGTTCAGCTTGATAAACCAACAGTCACTGATGTGGGTAGCTGAGTCAGATAGACAGGTTAGTACCATAAGAAAAGGAGAATGATTCTATGAGTCATTGCAAGTAGTTGAAAGGAAAAGCAAAATATTCAATCTCTTTGGAAAGTGTATTTTTTAAACATTAACTTAAAATACCATGTAGCATATGAGGATCAACTCACACCTGCTATGCTGGTGACAGTAACAAAAAATCAGACTAATGCCCATTAAAATAAAACAGCTTTCATGTGCATACATCAAGAATTTACCAGAAAGATGTTTGCCTAGACATTAAAACACTTTTTCCCCTCCAGTTATTTTTGACGGTATTAGACAGCTCAGAGGCAATGCTTCTGTGATTTTGTGACCATTTTGCTTCTTTAAAGGCAGGTCTATGACCAACAGCTCAGCGTGACCTGCTCCCAGTGCAAATCACCCACTTACCTTGCTGATTGTAAATCCTGACCACTTGCTTCTATTTGATAAGGAAATAGTTTGCTTGTTTCTCATGTTGCCTCATGCTAGTTTTCTCTGTGACCTGACCAATGCATAACAAGTTAGTCTTCAGCTAACTCTGAAGGCAGGACAGTGCCTGGTGGTGGCAAATAGTGTTTCTCTTGTGCTTACAAGATCCTCTCCATTTCTGAGTGTACTGTTCCTCTTTTTCATATACAGACGGGGGTGGGTATTTTTTGCCATATGTATTTTTACACTGAGAAAATATGGCCTTGGGTTGCATAAATATAAGAAAAATCAGAGCCTTTTAAGTTAGCCCTTAAACTAAATCCACAGGTAGGAATGCCTGGGAAGAGTCCGCTTACTTCAGTCTTTCAGTCACTCTTCATTTTTCATTTGAGTGGCAGTTCACGTAGAGCCACTTTTGGTTTTGTGTGCTTAATGTTCCTGCTAACTCAGGGTGAATTTGAATAGATTTGTTAGGTGTTCTTTGTAGGATGCAGGAAGAAAGATTATTTAATAATGAACTTGACGGCTTCCTCTAGGTGGTCTGGACAACAGCTAGCTGGCGCGGCTGGGGTGGGAGACATTCTCTGTGCTGGAAGGGCTGTATCCAGAGTCAGCATCCTTTGGGTTTCATGAGCTCCTTCCATGGTTCTGGGCAGCAGACAATGCCTATGAACTGCTGCGCTATATCTATGCTGTCCAGAGTCCATGATATTTTTGTGTCCCCTCACTAGTAGTGGTGTTTGCTTGCTTGCCCTGTAAAGAAGGAGAAAATGGACTCAGGGACCCTCCTCAGGGACACTGACCATATGGATCATCTATGGCCTGAAGGTTATGCCTGGGTGATAAGCCCCTAATTTTTCATCTCTTAATTATTCCTGCTTGGCCAGATGGGTCTGATCCTGCATGACAATTAGCAGCAAAAGAAATGATGCACACTAACAATATGGCTGAGCATGATCACAAAAATGTAGATCTAAAGATCTAAAGATAACTGTTTTGATTTGTTTAGTTTTGCTTTAAAGGGGAAGGCAAGCAGGCAGGAATGAAGACAGGCAGGCAGCCTGCAGGAAGAGAAATGAGGAGAAACTACCTTACTTGAATAGTTTTTCATCTTAGTTGTTTCCCCTGGTCCTGGGTCATGAATTGGATCTCTGGGCTGCATGTGGTCTGCTCCCCAGGCATGGGCCAACACTTTAGCTACCAGAGTGCACCTGTTTTCATTTGTTCTAAAATTATCTCCTTCCACATGAAAGTATAGTCTCTCTCTTATAGACATATTGATTCCCTCTGAAAGCTGGAGTAAGGCAAATAAGCAATCCGACTGACTCACATTCCTAACAATAGAAAATTATGTTGACTGGGTTACAGAATAAATGAACCACAAATAAGAAGCAGAAAGATTCTTGAGGATCTTGTCTTGAATTCAGAAAAAGCTACATTTCCAGTAGACAGTCTGACCCAGAAGAGATGAGTTCTAATAAGCTTCAATTCCACTGGAAAACCACAAATTGCTCCTCTTTGCCCCTTCCATGCACATTCACAGTTTGCATCTTGCTTCTTGTGACAAATTGTCTTGCCCAAGTGTCACTTTGATGTTTAACTTTAACTTGATTTAAAATGTTAAAAGTTTAGATTTAAAAGTGCTTGATATTTACAATGTACTCTGACATATGTTGTTAACATGAGCACTCACAGTGCTATTCCGAGTACTAACTTGCATGGGAAGTTTTAACATTCTCATGCTGCAATGGAGGTAAGCAGAGTTCCCTCTGTTCTGTCTGTTGTATTAAAGTGTTAAGAGACAAAGTAATTGCTACTATGATACATGGGCATGTAGTGGCCTCAATTTAAAGATATCTACTTCAATCTGAATACTCTTTCTCCTTATTCATAGTATACAACAAAGGCTTTCACTTGGTTTCAGAAACAATGCAATATTAGAACAGCTAAATGTTAATTCAAATCCTTGGACAACAAAACTTGTGGCCAGAATTAGATTCTACTCATAGATGCATCCATTGATGTACTTTTTGTCCTCCAATTAATCTGCCCACTCAGACATAAATTCTTTCATTCATCATCTCCATTCTTTAAATATTGAATGAGCACATATTATGTTCTAGAGATCCCAAAAGGACTAGGATAGCCTATCTGTTCTCTTTAAGATGAAATTCTAAGAAGAGAAAAAGAGACGACAAATAAAGATACGTTTCTTACACAGCTGGATTCATGGACTGTAACCATAACTGCTGTACAGATTATTATATAACATATAATAAAGAAATCAAATTTGTGATATGTTGTGGCATAAGGTACTATGATTGTACATGAAATAATGAGATTAGAGAATACTCCACAATGAAAAGGGAATCATTTAGGCAAAGGCTTTAGGAGAGACATAAACCAACAAAACAACAACACAACAACTGTGTTTGTAGCGTATTGAGTCCAGTTAAAAAGCGCTGAAGCTGAACATGGATTAGATTTTGCAGAGACTTTTAACAGGTTAAAGATTTCAGTCTTAAAATATCTTTTTGTTGAAATAACACTGTATTATAACACAGGTTTCAGGTGCACATCATCGTAAATCAATATTATATATCATGTTCACCACTAAATGTCCAATTCCATCCTTCACCACGCAAAGATTAAATGGCACTAGCAAGTCCTCAGAGATCAATAACTACCCTAAATGCAAATGAACTGAACTACCAATTAAAATACAGAATGACTGGATAAATGAAAAAATAAAATCCAACTATATGCTCACTTAAAATTTGGATCTTTAGATGAATGTCTACAGTTGAAGGGTTTTAAGCTGAAAGTTGATGTGATGAATCATGGCGTGTTTTACATTTTCTTTAAACACAATAGTTTTATTATTATTATTTTCTACTCTTTAAAAATATAATCCTTTCTCTTACTCAGACTTTAAAGGATTAAAAAAAAATTCTATAGTGAAAAACCTCCTTTCCATCATATTTTTCCATTCCCTGTGGTCTCTTACCAGAAGCAACCAATTTAACTGTTACCTTTGAATCTTTCTGGAAGTAGCTTTAGACTTATTGATAAAAAAACTTTGTGAATTGGAAAATATTAAACACTTATAAAAAGTAGTGATAATAGTGTCATAAACCTCCATATACCCATCCATAACTTTACCAGTTATCAACTAGAGACAAATTGTTTATCTATATCTACCCAATTGCCCAGTAATTCTCTCATAAACTATATTGCAACAAATCTCAGACAACATATGACTTAATCTGTGAAGTTGAGAAAGCATCTCTAAAAGGAGACCCCTTTCAAACATAACAACATCAACTCTAGAATGATATTGTAGAAAAATAAGAAATAAAATGACCAGTGTTTAGCCTGGATTCCCCACAATACAGGGACTAAGACAAAGGTTTGGCTGCCTTTATTAATGACCTTGAAAGGTGATACTAGGGAAAACCTTTAAGAGGCAGAAAGTGGGAAATTAAGGGAATGAAAGACAATAAAGAGTTTGCTAATGTAAAAGTGGGATTAGATCCCACAAGAGACCCATGGAAACACAGTGGGGCACATGTCAAAACTGTCAAGGAAACAGCATTTATCCTCTTGGTTGAAAACTGTTTTCTGGTTTGTTCTCAAGGCCAAAAAATATCCTTCAACATAGAGACTCAGGAAAACTTTGGTAGGCCTAAGAATGAACTATTGCTCCTGTTTTGGGGACAGACGGGGGAATGTTCCTGGGATACAGTCAGCATCGAGTCATCGCTCACCTTCCACAAATTATATATTATTTTTATCTTTGTTCATGTATTGTCATTGGTTACCACATTCCTTTTGTCTTCTAACTTATATATTCCTCTTCCATCTCCCTTCTTTGTACTTTTTGTTACTGTTTTTATAACATAGTGTTATTTTTCCTGTAAAATGTGTCACAGACTCTACAAGGAGTTCATCTTCATAATGTCAAAATGCTCTGTTGTATTTTTGTATCATACAGGTTGGTAATTATCATATTCAAGTTTAATTTTGTCAGATTACTTAACAGGTGGTGGTGGGTTCTTCTTATGGGAAACACATAATTTCCAAATTTCTCTCTCATTTTGAGATAGTAGCAAATAAAAAGCATTAGTGAGGTGTATTAATTTATTAGATGTTATGGAAGGGTAATATTTTCAGTCTGTCTTTCCTTCTTCAATCACTTGTGTGAAAATTTCTATAAAGAGAACCTTGTCTTTGTCAACTGTATGGTTGTCCTAAAGTATAATTTTTTAAATTTAAGTGCTTAGTTATTTTATTTTATCTAGGAATTTTCTAAATAATGAGTTCGTCTTAACATTTTCCAAAGGTGCTGATTGTCATGTTTTGTGTCATTATGAATACATGGGTTTAAATATTTCAACATTCTTCAAGTCTCTGGGCTATTTATTTTATTTCTTAAATTTTTTAAGTAAAGGAAGCAGGCAGAATAAAGGTAAGTATGTAGGCACAGGCAGAGAGAGGAGGAAGAAATATTTAGTTAGTTAGTTGTTCAGGTTGGCTGTTCCCCCAGACCTGGGTTGTGAACCCAGGTCCTTGGGCTTTATGTGGACAATACTGGAGCTGCCGAACTAACGCCTGAACCATCAGACCACATTAAGTCACTACATTATTATCTTTGTTGGTGCTCAAATAGTCTCATTTACTTTTGACCAGTGAGTAACTATTCAGGTTGGCTCCTAAGTTCTTTTGATGCAGTAGAGTCAGTTCATAGAACTTCATTTGTTTCTGATATAGAAATAGTCATCGTTTTCTTTATACCCTCATCACTTCTCAGTTACCCTCTCCTGGGTTATTTTGAAAATTATCCAAGGCTATGTTACTGTATGGTAACAGTTATTTCATCAAGAAGTCATGGTTCTTTACAATAGATGATGACATGTCAAGACAACTGGGTTCTTGAGGCATTATCCACAACCTGGCTGTTGATTGTATTCAGGTGTTTGCAGTGGACAGATTTCTCAAGTATTTTGGTTTTATATATGTATATATATATATATATATATATACATATATAAAATTCACTGTGAATTGGTATTGATACTTTCAACTAAAGATCAGGATTGCAGAGATTTTACTCATGTCATTAATCTTACATTAGTATTTCATTTATCCTTTGCTCCAAATCTTATTTCTTAATAATACCAATGTAAGTACTCATTTGCTTTATCTGACATTCTACACACAACCTTCTATGACAAAAATACATCATTGCCATCAATGATATGATTACTCAAAACAGCTATGATTTTTACCTTGTAATTTTTTATTCTTAGATATAGTCTACTACGCACAGGCAGTCACATTAGTGTGTTTTCATGTTCTTTGACTAGCTAGGCTCAAAATGGAGCTACACAGTTACTAGTCTCATTTTATTTTTTATTTCTAGAATTTCAAAATGTATTGTTTCATTAGCATATATGTACATGATTTCAAAGTCTAATTTACAAAACAAGTAAATTTAGTTGAAGTTATATCCTTTATCTTATTCCAACCTACTTCTATAGGCACCTTTAACAACAGAAGTTTTTGTGTGTATATATGTATATTATGTATATATGTATATATATGTATATACATATATATGAAAATAAATGCATCAACACACATATACATCCATACACACATACATGTATATTTGAATTCCCACCCTTTAGATAAATGATAACTAACTGTACTACTAACTGTGATCTTGAGAATGTTTTTTAATTGGCATGGGTGCAGTACCCAATGCCAGATGGTGCAGGAGCAGTGAGAGCAGGGAATGTAGGGAAGTGAGATACCGGCTACACTTAAGAGTTGAAGTTCATTACATAGTATAGTGAATTGTTTTGTCCCTCCTGCAAATGAAATTCTTAAATATAATTTATTTGTTCCTCTTTCTTTGTGCCTGATTTTACCAGATAAAAATGGTTCTTTGATTTGCCTGAGTAAAGATTACTCTTTTGAATTCTGATAGCGCTTTTAACACAGATTGGTATAAGAACAGGCTGCCAAATTTTTATTTACACACACATCCTTAATAGTACATGCATACTTCATGGAAGAAGACCTTGATTTTCCAATGTATTAGCAATTTAGAGACACTGTTTGCTCTTTCGTTATTTTCAATTTAATGTACTACTTTTTGTGTTTAACAGCATCAGTAATAAGTGAAACTGGATTAGTCAATTTCACTATGGATTACTGTTCAATTTAAGTCAGTTTTCTTTTGCTGGCCCTCTGGAATTAACATAATGAAGTAAGCTCCGGCAACAAAAGGAAAACAAAGACCATTTTCCAGGTCTATGTTCCTTTTTATTTTTAAAGCACTTTTTTTTCCAATTGTGTCATAAAAATTAGTGCTCCCTTATTACCTGACAGAAAATACAATTTTAAGTTCTTTTTTAACACACTAGTCTGAAAAATGGAGGTGGTGTTAACCAGAGGAAGCAAATACATACCAATGATTTTGTTGATTAAACAACAAACATATTCAAAACTGGTTGGTGCATAGGGAGGATCTAAGGAGAAATCTTGTAATGGGGTATTAAGGAGATTCCATGAAAGGAATTATGGTTGTTGAATTGTTAAGTATGAATTTACATCATTGAATTGGAGTATGGACTTTTGGTAAAGCCTTCTGTAAATACAGAGCTAATTACTTACACAAATCTTTTTTAAATAGTAGAATCAAAAACTAATTTTCTTGGTTCCAGTTCCAAGATTATGATGGACCGTTAAGATCTCAGCTCATCTCATCCCATAGGCACAGCAAAAATACATCAATTTCAAAGGATGACCTATGAAAATGAATGGGGACCAGCAGCTACACAAGGGTTAAGGACACACATCTTCATGAATTGTAGGAGAAGCTGATCATAGCATCACATCATCCTGTTAAGAGACCCAGGGAACCTAGGGAGAGGCCAGTGATACAGATACTCTTCTCAGAACTGAAGGGCTTGCCCCCACAGCAGGTACCCCCACAGATGAAAAAGGATTTCAATTGTTGAACTAAAAAACATCAGCGTGGGGTGGAAAGAGGGATAACCTCCTAGTAAACTAAGACACCACTTCCACATGGTGAGAGTACTGGAGGCTGACATTTCATGATGCCTCCAGAAGAAACAGCCACCCTCTCTGCCATCAGCATATTCGACCAAACTGTGGGTGCTCAGGCTGCCCTTCCATGGGCTGCCAGAGGCAGACAACCAGGTCTGCAGTACCAGTATGGAGAGTGGAATGGTTCCCATTCTCTAGCTCTCTTGGGGAGGATATTGGATGGGTTCTGTTGACCTAGCAGTTTTTGCCAGCCTGGGGATATTGCTAAACAGCTTTGCTATCTGTTCGGTACTTCCTACAAGTTTCACCTCCAGGCTCCAGGGCTTGTTTTCTGCCTCTGCAGAGACCACCATTACTCTGGAAGCCTCGGATTTTCACAGGGGTGTGTGCTTTACTTCAAGCAGTTCCTGACTCTCTCCTGTGGCCTCTTTTTGGGACTATGGCCAGCTTGCGGACTGGACTCACAACTCTTGGGTCTCTTTTTTTGGGTAGGCTGAGCATATATACAATTTTAAACAGGACAGTACCATTTTTTGCATTTCATGACCCTCCCATCATTTTAATATAAATGTCGATTTTGTTCTGGTTTTAATAAATTAGAGCCATCTTCAATGTAGGGCAAAAGGGGCAGTTGAATTGTCCTAGATATAGTCTGTTGAGGGGGCCCAAAAACAATTGCCCCCTTTGCCCCACATTAAAGACAGCCCTTGCTGGTGCTGACTATGGTAGGGCACAGCTGCTGCTGATGCTCCTGCCCCCAGCTCCCTGTGAGGAAACAAGAGCCCTGTGGGAAGAGGATTCTCCTCATCCGGGGGCTGGGGGATGCTTTTATTAAAGGAAGTGGAACACTGTAAAGTGATTAAGCTGTAGGCAAGGGTTATGGGGGTTATCTCTGACACTGTGGGGGTTATCTCTGGCACTGGGCTGGTTATGAGATATTTCTGGCACCAGGATGGTTAAAGTGGTATGTGTTTTAGGTAGAACATTTAGAGTGGGGCTTATAGGGATGGCCAAATTTGGTTTTCACTAATGTGTAAAAATTCCATGCATTGACAAATCTGCATGGTACAGTACTTACTTGTCGCTGGCCTGGCTGCTCTGTTGCTGCTTAGATTTTGCTGCCTCCTTCCCTTCCCTTAGTTGCCAGGACATAACCCCATCCCATTTTTTCCATCCCAATTTCCCATTTTGGTCTCAAGGAAATAGGATCAGCCTATCTTGGGTCTTTTGTTCATGATAGTGTCTCTGGGGAGAATGTCTGCATTCCCACCTCCAGCTCCAACCCTGTAGAATGGACTCTCAGGTTTCAATACAGGGAAGGCTCTGGGGCTTCAACAATTCTGAGGAGTGCTGAGATCCCACAACAAAACGAAGTCCAGCATTCCAGACCAACACTCAGGTCTATGCTGTTGCATCTTGATACCCTTACACAATTACTTTACATCAGGGAAATCTAACCCACAGAAATAAGAACAAGATGCCAAACAGAACAGATAAGAAAAATACATGCAAAATGATGGGCCAAAACAAAACCTCAGGGGAAAATATGAATGCAACAGAATTAAGCAAGCTACAAGATGAAGACTTTAAAGCAACAGTTTTAATGATACTGAAATCAGGAAAACAATGGAAGAACCGAAAGAGAACTATAATTAAGACAGAGAAAATACGAGGCAGTTCTAAGCAGAATTCATGGAGCTAAAGAACACAAGAGCTGAGCTAAGGAATATGATAGATAAATAACAGATGACTTCATTCAAAAAAAAAAAAGAAAAAAGAAAAAAAAAACAGGAGGCTTGAAGACGCTTCCAGTGGTATCCATGAGCTAGAAGTTAGGGCAGTGGATGCACTCAGGCAGGCCAGCAAAACAAACGAAAGAAATGAAGACAGCATATGAGAATTATGGGACAACATCAGGAGGAACAATATTCACGTCATAGGGTCCCAAAAAGGAGAAGAGAGAGAGAGATACAAAAGTGAACAGAAACCATATTTGAAAAAATAATAGCTGGAAATTTCCCCAACCTGAGATGTGAAACAGACCTCCAGACCCAGGAAGCTCTGAGTTCTGACAAGATTCAAACATACCTACACTAAGATATATTGTCATTAAAAAGACAAAAGTATAAGGAAAACAGAGAATCTTAAGAACAACTAGAGTAAAACCAGATGCATATAAAGGAGTCCCCTTAAGACTCTTGGATTTCTTAACTGAAACTTTATAGGCCTGAAGAGAATGCATGATATATTTAAAGGACAAAGGGACTTCCAACCAAGATACCCTCCCCTGCTTATCACTTAGAATTGAAGGAATGGTAAACAGATTTACAGACAAAAGTTAAAGGACTTCATCATCACAAAACCAGCCTTAGAAGAAATACTAAAGGAAGTTCTATACAATGAAAAGTAACTCTAGTTAAATGTAGCAAGACAAAAAATAAAAAGTGTGGGGTGGGGAGAGTAATTATGTGGATTGTTAGAATGAGATGAAGACTAACTTGCTTTCAGGTTATAATAGGTTATAAGCATAGAAATTTTTACTTACCCCAGGGTAACCTCAACATATAAATCCAGAAAATAACAAAGAAGAAAATAAAAAGGGAAACCAAACACAATGCAAATGCTTTAAAAACATTAAGAAGAGAAAGAGAACAAAAGTATTGTCTCCCCAAAATACCCAGAAAACAATGAACAAAGTGGCAATAAACAGTTACATATCAATGATCACCCTAAATGTTAGTGGATTAAACTCAGTAACCAAAAGTCTGGAGTAGAAATCCTGTCATTTGCAGCAACATGGATGGAATTAGAGGGGTTTATCCTAAGTAAAATAGGTCAGAAATAGATAAATAACAGATGACCTCATTCAAAAAAAAAAAAGAAACAGAGCAAACAGACAAAATTAAAACCAACCCTTGGACATTGACAATAGAACTGAGGTTATTGGCAGGGAAAGGGCAGGAGTGAGTTTTGGTGGATTTCACTGGACCCTGGTGGGGGACTTTGGTAATTTGGTGGTAGGAGTGATGTGTTGTCCTACATTTGACAGATGATGAACTGGCACATATGGGCTTATATTATTAGAAGTATCATTAATTTTCTTTTAAAAGAAAAGTTGCAGGCAGGAATGAAGGCAAGCAGAGGTAGTTAGGCAGAAAGAGAAAAAAGGAAGAATCACTTTATTCATTTTATTTCAGTTGTTCATCTTGGACGTCCCCTCTGGTCTCAGGATGTGAACCTGGGTCCTTGGGATGTGGGTGGACTATGACAGCCAAAGGTAGTTAACTGAACTGCTACTCTACTAGGGCTCACTGAGGCCTATATTATTTTGTAAATCAAAATTAAAAAAATCAAAATATTAAAAAAAGAAAAAGGGAATATTTCTTACTAAAGTTTTATTTCAAAAATCCAAATCATTCCAGCAAACATTATTCTAACAAATTTGAAACCACCCAAAATTGCAAGAAACAAAATAGTGAGTATGTCAAAAAATGGCATAGATGTCATTTATTAATAAAAAGATTCATTTCTGACTTTCTTTAAATAGCCATGTCTCCTGACTTTCTCAATTCACCAACATTTGATTTAGTTACAGCATTATACATAGCTGTTAAGTAAAAGGAGGTATATTAATGGTGATATTTTTTATAGCTTTTTCCACATGAGCTCATTGGCGACCTAGGTAATCAATTGCAAATATTTATGTGTTAAGTAGACGATGGTGAGGAAGTGGAGAAAGCTGATATAATTTACTCATGCTTTTATTAAAATGATATTCATTACTCTTTTAGAAGTTTGAGGCTAAATGAAAAAGAAGTAGGATGTGTAGAAAACTGAGACAGTTTTCTACAGTTGGAATACATTTTTTTTATATTCCTTTTATAAGCTTTTAAGTTTTATTTTGAATTATAAAGATACATGTCAGGGTTTTTTTTTTTTTTTTTTTTTTTTTCCAGAGAACACGTTTATTTTTTTATAAAATACATCAAACTAAGTGAAATGCTGAGACAAGTCCCCATTTCCTCTGATTTATCCTCTTGACCTCCAATAGGCAATATCGTGTCTCTGTTTTTTGATCATCTTTCCTGTTTTTTCTTTATGCAAGCATGAGCGTGTTTATCATTATAAATAGATCTTTAGCAATGTGGTTGTGAGGTGTTGGGAGAAGGCAAATGTTCTAAGTCTTATGATCCTGTCTTAAGTGGGGTAGGAGTCTGTGCTCCTGGACAGTGAAATTCACAAGTGTCTCCCAGGTTTTCCCACCTCTGATAGGTGAGAGATGACGGCTACAGTGGACTGGTTTGAGTCACTCCATTTCCTTAAGTCAGCTGAGCTCTGTAAGACCCCAGCATGTTCTCATCTTGTTAACTAGTTTCTCCTGATGGCAGGTTGTACTACGTTGACTATTTACTTTTTTTAAATCAAACATCCTCTACTATTAAAAAATTTGCATTTCTGTTGATTGTCACTATAACACACCTATTATCTATTAACTTTCTATTGTGAGCATTAGAAATCTGTATTTTATGTTCTTTATCTATCTTCTCTCCTCTCTACATACCTTGTCCAAATTTTCCTTCCTGTTTATTAGTGGACTCTTAAAAATGCTTCTATTTCAATTTGATTTGCCAGATTTCAATGCTATCTTTTACCTCTCAGAATGAACATTGAGGCATCTGCAAGTTTATTTCACTCACACCCTCTCACTCTCTACTGATCTTTTGTTAGCTCTTTTCTTTGTATGTTATCAAGACATCTTGAATTTCCATCTGATTCGATTATCCTTATTGCCACAATTGTTTTTATTTTAGTTGTATCTAAATATATTCATTGCTCACCAGCAGTCTTTTGCTAAACTTGTCTCAGTCTTTTCTTGTCTGAGTAAAAGCCCTAGAATTTTCTCTTCAACTAGAACTTATGAAAAGTAATCTCTGAATGATACTATTTAAAAACTGTTTATAGTTCTTATATGTGGCTTTTTATACTTTATATGCTTAAAGGATAGCTTGGCTAGATATAAAATCCTGGACTCATAATCCTTGTAACCTTTAGTAGTACTTTTTAGATGCTACCACACTCTCTTCTGCCCTCAGATATTGTGGTCAAGAGAGGTCTGATGTTGACTATAGAGTTTTTTATTTTTCCCCTTTTTAAAATTAACATTTTTGGGGGTCCGGTGTCCAGAAGTTTCTTTCATTATCTTTGGCATTCAATAACTTCACTATTAGACATTATAGAGCTGACTATTCTAATCTTTTTTTCTGGGACAATATCGAGATTCAAATTTTCTCTGTATACTGAACAGTTTCCTGAATTACATTTAATCATCCAATTACATTGGATAATTGGTGGTAAACTTAATGTATTATATACAGGTGTTGATTTATGATGACACATACCCAATCCCCATATGTTATGATGCAAAGGTCTTCCAATAATTTTTTTAAATAAGGAAACAATTTTAAAAAATGTTTATTTTATTCTATGGGTTTCGTTGTGCTTTTAAAAAATCCACATGTGACTATGTTCCTACCCTTTGCCTCTCTTCTCTACATTCTTTCTAATTCTTTCTTTATTTTGTTTATTTTCTTTTCTCATTTCTACTTTGTTCCTTCATGTGGCTAGTGAAGTCATAGAATCATCTCCTCATCCTCTTTCCACTGATCTTCACTTCCCTAATCCTTTTGTCTCCTCATCTTTCTCTCAGTTTATAACACTGTGTTTCACTTCTCTCTATTGTGTGGCCGTTTCCCTCTGTGCTCTATCTTATTTTGCTGCTTTGTGGTCTTCCTTCTTGGGCTGATTGCTTCATAACTCATTTTAATGGTGGGACCTTTGGCTAAATGTTCAGCTACAACTTGGCAATATTTTTCTAGTGACTGCTCTTCTGTTGGAAAGTTTTACTGCTTTTTCACACATTTTAATAGTATTTTTGTATGGATTCTGTGCCACTATTCTTTTATGACTCAAGTTTAAATGGGTTAGATTTTTCTGGACCTGCTATTTACAGGAGGTTTCCACAATGGGTGGGACAGGGGATTTGGGGGGTTAAGAAAAAAGATCTTACAGACCAAGGGTCCACTGTCTGCTGCTAGAGAAACATAATGTTTGTGCTTCAGTGTGCTTGTCTTCATGACTTCTCAATAGGCCTCCATCCTTCTCCCAAACAAACATGGTCCAGGAGGATTTCTGTGATCAGCTCTGGGTACAAGGTTTCAATGTTTCCATGGGATCTATTTCAGGAGGTATTTCACAAAATTCTTTCTTTTTTCTTTTTCAGCCACTGTCTGTCCTAGGCATCCTCATCACTTTTCTTGCCATGTCCATTCACTGGGGTTGTTGAATTATTGCTAGTTCTGTTCTCTACTCTCTTATTCAATTTTTGTACATTAGGATATATGTCCTTTATCTTATATTTTTGGCACTACTTTCTAGAATTTTTCATCGTGAAATTCCTCACTATCTCATTTCCAGCTCACTGGTATTCACGATGTCAAAAACCATGTTAGCTACCTTAAAACCTTACCCCAGCCTCAGCTAGTTTCATTTAAACAGTGTGTGCCTTTTGGTACATAATTATATTTTCCAGTATTTCTTTCTGTTTTCCTCTATTCCTAGAGGAAAATAGGAACATTCTATTGTAAAGAGATTTTTTCATTTGTGAGTTTTTAGTTACTTTTGCAAATGGAGAGATTCGAACACAGTAAAAAAGCAAAAGATAAAAGACCAGTAGAAAACCAGAAAGTAAAATTGTTAAAAACAAGAAGCAGAAGTTCTTGAGAGATGCAAAAGACTGTAGTCTCTTTAATACACATAAATATATCTTGTCCTAAAGATGGGAGGAAAGAGAGATAAGGGCAACATCCAGGGGAATACTGAGATGATGGGATGTATCTATTGTCAGATGAAGAGAAAATTGATTAGGGATCAATGCTACATGGACTGGAGTTTTTCAACATGACGAAGAGGGAGAGGAAGACGAGGAAAGGCGAGGAGGAAGAGGAGGTGGTAGAGGAGTAGGAAGGGTGGGAGAGGGGAAGAACAGAGAAGGAGCAGGGAGGATGGAGGAGAGAAAGGAGGAGGGGGAGAAGGAGGAGGAGAAAAAGAGGAGGAGGAGGGAGAAGGGTCAACTTTGGGGAATTAGAGATATGGAGATGACACTGGGTATCAAAAGACTACAGAAGGGGTTTACGATCACCTAACGGGAGTTTCTGAAGGAATCGAATTGAACTTAGATGAGTTAGGAGATGATAGAAAATAAATTTTCATGACTTTTCTTCTCATGTTCAGCAGATGGGAGTTAAAATGTTGGGAGAAAAAAGAATGAAATACTCAGCGTTCAGAATTGGTACTAGAGTCAGGGTAGTAGTTCCTGAGATTGTGAGAGCTTCTACAACCCTCAGGAAGGTGGCCTTTAAATGGCCCACTCCCTTTTTCAGCTACAGTGCTCTCTATCATTTCAGGTAACTCATGTCTGTTCAGCTGTACCCACCCAACGATAAAGAACATTCAACCAAATGTAAGAACAAATGAGATTTTTCTGGCTATTTTTAGTTATAAACATTCATGCAAATATATAAAGTCTGAAATTCTGCATAAGAGATTATGGTCAATAACATTCACTTCTATTCTTAGTAAAGTGCCCTGATTTATCTCAATATGGAAATTGTTTCAGGAATAGAAAAATCAGTTAAAACACTTTGGATCGAAAGGTTCTCTTTATTGAAAAGGTATTTTCTAGTCCTTTCTATTTTAATGTGAATAATGTCAAAGTTTTCTTGTAACAGCGAATTTTGTTTATATATCAGATTTAGGTTGTGTTGTGTGTGCATGCACATACATGAGTGTTTATAGTAGACATTTCAAAGTAATATTTGTTTTTATTAACAAAAGTAAGCATGCAAGTTTCATTCACTAATGTGTATCTCGTATAAACTATGATGAAATTCTTACCATTGAGGTCCTGAAATACTGCAAATCAGACTATAATGGAAAAAAAATGTCTAAACCATATGGCAACTGTGAGACTGAATAAGCAGAATACTCTAATGAAGCTGTATAGACTTTCAAGAACTGAATAAATTTCCTAGAAAAAATTCTTACCAAAGCAGAAAAGATTAGGAGTGGCTGCATTTTCAATAGGTACAAAGCTGGGATTCTGGTCACAAGCACATAATCAAATTCAGCTCTTGAATCAATGGACTCAGTTATTCAAAGAAGTGGCATAAATCCTTATAATACTTTACTTGTTCTGTAACTGAGGAAATTATCCCTGCTTGATATTCCTTTGACTTAATTGTGTCATGATCCAAGTTCAGGGGAAGTAATGAGTCATTAACTATCTGCTCCTTTCTAATTTTAAGCAACTCTGATCTAGGGAAAGCAAGAGTTCAAAGCTATCTTGCCCAAAAGGAATGCTACTTCTCTGAAAAATTTCTTAACACAGTGGTCTGAACCTTTATAAACAGACACATTTTCAAAAAAATAAAATGTGTTTCTGTTTCTTAAGGGAGACTTTAAGACAAATAGTAAGTTGACAAGCAGTAGGCACAGAAGGATAGAAGACATGGTGCCCCTTGTTGGCTATTATGGTTGCTTGTTTGTTGATGCTGTTGGGTTTTTAACCTGAGCTAGAACTTTCTTCAAGAGGGTTAAGGATTCTGATTAAAATATTAGAGTGTATAACATTATCCTAGTCTGTAAAAGTTAATACGTTCGCAAATACACATTGTTTAAATTTTTTAGACATTGAAAGAGACCTGACAATAATGGTCGGATTAGAAAGAAATCGATCATATCTCATTGTTGTTTAAGAAAACAAAGGAAATCAAAACAACAGAGTAATTTCTGCCTCTCAGAGAGGCAATTTAGCAGCTTGACTATATAGAAAATTGTAGGTTGAGGGGAACATTTCAGATTCAAACATTACAGGAAAGTTACCCAAGGTGGTCTTTAAAACATCTTATGCACTGTTTTCAACCGCTTTGTATAGTTTAAAATAGGGGTTGTTAAGTATGAAAAGCTACAGAGCTTTATAGGAGAATTCGGGATAGAGAGATTGTACTTAATAGGTAAGGTGTGGAGAAAGAAATAATCTGGGAGAGTTTAGAAAGTAATTCTTCATGTATCCACTTTATTTTCTCTCTACCAGTTAAAATTGCTTTTATACACTCAGGGACCAAAATAAATGTCTGCTCAATAAGTGAATGCCTTATGACACAATTATTCACAACTACCAGCCCTACTACAATGTAGAGAAGAGAAATAAAGTAACTGGAAGAAAAAAGTTATGAGAAGGGATATATTAGTGTGTAATGTGGACATAATGGCTCCAAGTGGAGACTAGTATTTGGACCCATCTTGATTCAAAGCTTGCTTTTCACATTACCTTTTGTCAGTTATTTGACCAGTCATTAAACTCTAGAGGTGTGTGTCTGTGTCGGTGTGTGTGTGTGTGTGTGTGTGTGTGTGTGTGTGTGTGTGTGTGTGTGTGTGTGTGCGCGCGCGCGAGCGCTTTGTTTTTAAAAGGAAAGATGCGGGCAGGAATGAAGGCAAGTAAGCAGGCAGGAAGAGAGAGAGAGGAGGACGAAGCGATTGCTTTTATTTTCATTTAGTGGCTCACACAGGTTGTCCCCACTCCCCGCCACAACTAAACCCAGGGATATATGCTCCTTTGGAGGTGATTGACCTAATCTTACCCCTTCAGGGCATGTTCGTTGAAGTCTCTTAATCTCAATTTCTTCATCTGCATAAGGGGGATAACAATAGCATCTGCTTCTCAAGCTGTTATGAGAATTAAATATTAAGCCATGTTATGTATTTAACATATTATTGACACAGTTGAGGGCAAAATAAATATTAGCCATCATTATATTTATAGTACTAATTAGTAAGTACAATTAACATATTGATGTTATTAATATATTATTAGTTGATACGATTAAAATTATTAATGAAACACATTTTTTATTCCTTATTCTTTAGGTATGATAGCCAAAATATCATTGCCAAGACTAATGTCAAAAGATTTAAGATTTTTCCTTAAGTTCTCTATTAGTTTTATGGTTTCAGGTCTTAGTTTAAATTTTAATCCACTGCAGTTAATTTTTGTGAGTGATGTAAGGAGTTAAAAGAAAGCTTTATTCTTCTGCATGTGAAATATCTAATTTTCCTCAGAATTACTTATGGAAGGGACTGCCTTCTCCATTGTGTTTCTTTGGCTCCCTTGTCAAATATTAATTGACTATATACATATGGGTTTATACTTAATAATGCTCTATCATATATAGCTGATATAGGCTAAAAGAATACATCCTAAAAGTTCTCAGCATCACAAGAGAATATTGTAATCATGTGAAATGATTGTGTTAATTAAACTTATTGTGGTGATCGATTCAATATACATAGTCAAGTATTATGTTGTACATCTTAACTTTTTACACTGTTATAGGTCTATTAAATCTCAGTAAAATTGGAAAAAATAAACAACAGAAAACCATTT
The DNA here is from genome assembly GCA_004363575.1 of Solenodon paradoxus. Classification (NCBI taxonomy): domain Eukaryota; kingdom Metazoa; phylum Chordata; class Mammalia; order Eulipotyphla; family Solenodontidae; genus Solenodon; species Solenodon paradoxus. The sequence continues at coordinate 271,389 of RJWH01001030.1, forward strand.
TCGTGGTATAAACTCTCTTACCTGTCAGAAATCATCTCACACCTTGTTAATTTAGTCACTTAAAGTCTGGAATACTTAACAAGCTGTACGCAAGGCAAGACTTGTTAATGTATCAAAATAAATATAATAATAAAGTTATTAAGGGCATTTCCATGTTCTATGTTTTAAAAGTTTGGGAAAGTAGAGGCAATTTGAATTTCCTCTGTTTTACGTAAAACATTCCTGGAACGAGAAATAAGATTACAGAGCATCTCTGGGGATGATGGAAGGAAACGCAATAATTCTCAAGGATGTGGCTCATTGAATTTAGGAAGATGATTTCTTGAAGTGTTAATGATCACTGTGATTGCATGTCAGGAGATGTTAAGTGAAAAGAGAAAAGAAACATTTTTTTCTTTGTCAACTGAATCTTCCTCAGGTGGATGAAGGTGGATAAAGGTGGAAGGACAGATAGACAATGAAAGGTTTGAGTCCAACTGTGTCCATCCACTGCTCTGAATCGGCTTGTTCTTATTACTATGAAAAGTTCCATGAAAGTTCCATGAGCACAGATTCTCAGCACCATAAAAAGCTAGTCAGACCATTGGGAATAGAAATGTAAGCTGTCACTTGCCCCATCAGTCCTAGGTATTGAAACTCTTATGTATGTTGATATTGACGTAAGATTAGCAGTCTCTGAGGAGCCTCATTCTATGGAAGCTGCATGTTAACTAGATGCAAGAAAACTACTCTTGCAGGTCCAGAGAATATCGCTAACCTGGCAACGGGTTTCTTTTCACGAGAAATTAGCTATTTAAGCTTACAGAAATTACCCAGACAAAAATGTTTTGCAGTAGTCAAACAACACAGAAAAAGTAAAGTCTTTGATATGCTAGTGTAGTGACTCAAATATTTCTATTACTGCTTCTACATGCAAAATGGTACATATTATAACTGAATGTTTATGTCCCCT